>JAQGAO010005507.1:0-13509 GCA_034697705.1 Ommatoiulus sabulosus
AAGTATGGGACCCATTGCTATGGGGTCTCATAAGTATGGGACCCATTGCTATGGGTCCCACTGTTCCATAATCCCATTCACCATGGGTCCCATACATGAGAATTTTCACTTGGGATTGCATATGAAAAAGATTATGTAAATTAAAGTAATGTATGGGTATGGATTTCAGATATATTTCAAAACGAACCACTGCCCAAAACACTGGACGAGTCTGTGGGGCAAAGATACAGCAGTATTTTCGTCTGCAGCTCTTTAAACGCCCATAGTACCGTAGAAATCGTTTCTAAAGCATTTATTCAAATTTTACATTATGTCATTTATTGAATATATTCTGGTCTGTGCTTTGTGGTCAGCAGCTGCACTTCTTTCATCAGGTAAATAACGTTCACTTGCAGTATGTAAGCCTACTTTATGCATAAATAAAAGTTGAAATCAGAAAATATTCGAAAAAAAAATTGGTAAGATTTTATAACCCATGCAAACAATTGTGGTTACTTATAGTAAACTCATCGTAAGTTATAATTTTAATGAATTTGTATAAATTTTACAATTAAATTTATAGTCATCTTTTTACATGGGTTTCTTAATGAGATTTGAAAACTTTGAGATATCAGAAAATATTCATATAAGAAATTGCTAAAAAAAATTATAACCATAAGCAAACAATTGTGCATGGTTACTTATAGTAAACTTACTGTAAGTTAAAATGCTATTGAATTTTTACCAATTTCACAACTCAATTTATTCACATTTTCACACGGTTTCCGGGATAACTGAAGAACATTTATCTCAAAATCTTGCATAGCCCGCTTTTTTAAAATCCCAACTTTTAATCGAACCCCATTGAAATTGGTATACGCACTCAACTCTCCGAATTGCATTTCGTAATGAACAATTGATCATGCCCAGTTGCACTGCTATGCCCATGGCTTACACTTCATTGCATTTTTAATTCTACAGGGAGCCTCTCTTACAACCAAGTCGCCCAAAAGTGCTGCAACGGCACCGTCTTGGACTTACCTCCGGATAAGGTAACGTCCGACTACCACTGCTGCTACAACCGGAAGACTGGATCCGCCGTGCTCTTCGACATACAAACGCAAATGTGCTGCGGAGGCATTGCGATCGACGATCCGGATCCTGACCTCTTTGGCTACAATGCGGCAATCGACTGCTGCAATGGCGAGCTCTACAATGTCAACAGCCACGTATGCTGCGCAGATGTGCTCTACGACCGCCGCACGCATATTTGCTGCTTTGATATCGACTACCAAGCAGGACTTAATATCTCGATCCAGGCCAGAGAAAAGACCAGCCAGTTTACCTCTTGCTGCGGTCTGCAGGCATACGACTTTAGGACGGAAGTCTGTTGCGGCAAAGATGTGCAGCCCAAGATGGAAGGCATGGACGAGAATGGCTTCGGCTGGTGCTGCGGAGTCGAGCAGTACGATCTCTCAAAGCAGGTACGAAAATGCAGAATGAAATAGGCCTAATATATCTTATAATGAAACTGTTTTATGGCAAGCATCCTAGATGTGTGACAGTGCACGGTGTGATGTATTTTAATGAAATTGGGAAGTGAAAAGCTTCCAAATCAGCATTTCTGACAGACGCTGGCCGTATCTGAGCGGGTTTAACAGTTGTCTTTTCATTTCTGTACTTTTCAATCAACAATCCTATTTTATGCTCGTGCAATTTTTGAAACATCTTTTAATGTTGAAATATGTTCAGGAATGTTGAAAGAATTTTTCCAAAAAAATTAGTAAAATCCATAAAGTTTTCTTAATGATTGCGGAAACTTAATGAACATCCATCGTAGTTTATTATTATGTTTTCAAAGATAATGCAACCAATTTTCGTATTCTATCATTAAGTGGTTGGAATTGAACTAAAAATTAAACGCCATAAAATGCCGCAACCATAAAGATGGTTGTTTATTTACAAAACGCAACGTATCGACGCAACATACTGAACGTCTTTATCAAGTGCACATGTCACTGCTCGACAAGAATTCATTCATCCCTGCTACACCCATTTGCAAACTTTGTTTAACTCCAATTTTTATTAGTTGTCCATTCCATCCACTGAAACGTTTTTCAGCTCACTTGCCATGGCTGTTGGTGACAGCCAGTAGGAGAGATGAATTCTTGTTGCCGCAGTGACACCTGATGAAAACATCTGTTACGTCGAAACGTTGTATTTTGTATAATTTGTAAATAATCAAACATGAATACATGTATGACTATTAAGCGGTCATTGCGAAGTTTACATTGACTTTCATGGTGACATTGACGTCCTTGGCTGTAAGCCACGCATAACTTTAAATGTCATGACACCTTTCCACTTTGGAAAAAATTAATCGAAAATATGCCAAAGATACTGTATTAAGGCCTTACGATTTGGTAACTGCCAAGTTGACCCTTTCGGCTCTGAAATTTATAATGAAAAGTTAATTTTTTTCTAAAATTTTTTTATAAAAATTAAAAAAAAAGAACTTTCGATCGACTTTACAGTTGGTAATTGATTTGAGCCCATTGTTTCTCAACCTTTTAGCCCCTCCGAACTGGTTTAAATAGTGAAAATATTTCGCGAACTGGCAAAAATAGGAAAAATATTTTGCAGACCGCTAAGGTATAGAAAGGGTTCCCTCAGAAATTTCAAAGTCAACTTTCATTACTTTCCAGCTTCTCAAACAAATTTCCCTGAGCAAGACAATGTCAAAAATTGACATATACAGATATTATCCATGATTTCACGAAATCGACACAGGAAAATTTTCAATATTATGAAAATTTAATAATCATAATTTGGAACAATTTTGTCTTCGTAAAACGCTGAAAGTTTGGAAAATTTGTCCTCGGAAATGATTGGAAATTATGCAAATGTGTTTTCGAAAATAGTTTAAATTTTTGAAATATTTTGCTCGGCAAAGTTGGAAATCTTGCAAATTTGTACTCTGAAACTGTTAAAAATTTAGAAAAATTTGTCCTCAGATACTGTGGAAAATTGGGAAATGTCTTCCTCAGATACGGTTGAAAATTTTGAAATCTTTTCCTTACATGTTTCCAGATTTTTCCAGCTCTGGCAAACCCTGATTATTTATTTACTTTTATGTTTGTATAATTACAAAATCTAATTATATAAATGAAAACTATTGAGAAACAGTGGATTAAACCACAGTGAAATTCTTTGATGAACAGTGATGCCATAGCTGAAAGGTGAACTGCAGTTTTTATCCAATTCTGACTAATACATTCTTACTACTGTATATGATTCGTCAATTTTTGCTCAGTTGTGCTGCATAAAGAAGGTAGATTATGGCGCGATCGACGCCACGTTGGAGTACGCCATTTACAACCGGAGCTCAAATCGGCTTTCTTGCTGCGGCACAGCGGCCTTCAACTACAGCACCGAAGAATGCTGTGACGGAAACATCATCCCCAAACCGGAAGGCGTCAACGATAAAGAGCCAATGATGTGTTGCGGCGACCAGCTCATGGCCAACAGCAAGACCCAGCTGTGCGTCAACAACAAGCTTGTTGACCGGGAAGGCATCGATTTCGAAGTCTGCGAGGACCAAAAGTACGATACCCGCACTCACCTCTGTTGCGGCAACAAGATTCACGCCAAAAATATAGAAATGGACTGCTGCCCAGGTGCCGGAAAGCTGTACGAGATAGCCACCCAGAAATGCTGCTTCAACATGGTGGAGCCACTGGCCAAGGAGGACGCGGATGCTGGCAACAACGCCTGCTGCGTTGCGAATCCTTATGTATACGGGTAAGGCAATCCTGCGACCTGTCCATCATTTTGTCTTGGGGAATTGGTTAAGATTCTTTAGGAAAATGCAATATCATTGATATTATTATAAGAAATTTCTTTTTTTTTTCTTTTTTTTTAATAAAAATCCTTGTTTTGTTTTCAGGTATGCAGAGACTCTTGAGATGTTTATAATGAATTGATTTAGTTAAGTCGTGGAAAATATAAAACATTGCATTTCTGGTCTTGAAATAAAAAAAATTCGAATGACAAGAATCGACGGTTGTTTCATTTCTCTCTTGATTTTTCAATACTTTAGCACACACATAAAGAATAACATTCTTGAAAACCAAGCGCATCCATGAACGGCATTAGTCCATCTATACAAGCGTGGAGGGCTGCCTGTCAATGATGCCAAAGTAAAATTGCCATCAAGTCACATAGTGCATATGATGGTTTGCAAAAACGTCACTGACAAGTCACGTGTGCAAACGCGTAATGCATGCATTTTATTAGCTAAAAAGAGTGCTTACATGAAGTGAATTTTTCAAATGAATTAGCGTGTTTATGTTGCACACGTGACTTTCCGCCTGCAAAAATTGCCATTCTTAAGAATAACTGCCAGTTTGAGTACCCCTAATAAATGTATAACATTTGGGAAGAAATATGAACTGAATGGGATGGAAACTTTAAAGATTGAAACCTATTAGTTTGCTGCTTGGCTAATAATGTCCAACTAATCGATAAACAACGTTTAATGGCGGTTAATAGGCTTTATAATCTAAATATTTTCACAAGAAATTGCGTTACATGTGTATTTTACGTACCACAAATTGACTTCACCAACATGAGCATGGTTACCGCATGAGTTGGGTTTAGTGTTTTGTTAAACAGAGAATGTCGAAAATTCGACCCCGGGTAAGTCAACGCAGCGCCCCTAGTAGAAACTAAGTATAGTCTAACTCAGATAAGTGAACCCCGCTTAAATAAAAAAGCTGATATTTGAAACAAATGGTCAAACCCTGAACGTTTGCTCTATGTTTTGTTTGTTAATCGAAACAAGATAAGTGATAACCACTTAAATGAAAAACCCGGAGAAGTTAACATTTTTAGCAATCCTGAGGTGCACCCTTTGTATTCAATTATACATGTGTAAGTAAAAATCGGGTCTTTCAATCTACAACATAGATTTGCAGTGAGTACTACTCCTTTTATAATCCCATTTATGAAAATATTGTTCTCACTTACTATTGCGAAGTAGCCCTTACTAAATCAAATGCAAATTTTTGCTCAATTTTACGAACTAAAGTTTCACATTTCCTGCTCAATTTCCTCATACAATGAATTCATTTCACTGTTTTTCTTCTGGTGAAGTTGGTGAACAGGAAATTTCCCCAAATTGGTTGACTGTGTCCAATTAACTTTGTAAGAGGGGGTGTGGAGAGGGAAAATTGTCTACACAACCCAATTTTACATTAACAACACTCTTCAAAATGGTTTAAATTACCCTTATACCATCTGTGTCAATATGTACCTGAAATAGTTTATGTGGAGCTGAAACATATAAATGTGAGTGCAACTTGAAATTTAAGCAATTTTTAATGTCATTCTCATTTGGTAAGTTCCCATTCTACGAACGTTTTTGGGGGTCCCTATACATGTGGTTCTTAATCAGTATATTTCTTAAATCTAAGAGGAAGAACTAATGTCAGCACAAAAAGCAAACTCACTGCTTTGAGCATAACCTGAGCTAATAAATTCCATAGCAGTAACTTCTTGGTTCAATTTTCGTACAGTTGATGTTTTCGTTGTAAAAACTTAGTTTAATTACAATAAATACTTGTTTAAGAGACTAAGATATTAAGCTAACCTTTACTTGATTGCTCAGAGCATAAACTGAGTTAAAACAAGCGTTTCTAAGCAAAATCCGCATACGTAAAAACCGGAAAAGTGCAATAGTTTTCCTTGTCCAGATAGGTATTCACTTATTCGAGTTCGACTGTATGGGTAACAACACTCTGAATACTTTCATTTTGACGTACTTCTTTCATGCTTGTTTTCTGCAGCTTCTTTTTATGGCGAATTCCAATAGTCCAAAAAGTGTACACTGGTGTACACCGAGTACACGTTTCTGCACTGATTCCATTCCATTTGTCCACGGTGCATACTTCAGGGTAGTCGGTGCACCCTACTGGACTATTCCATTTGTCTAAAAAATGTGCATTGAGTTTACACTGGCTACACCGTCGAAAGAGCCAGTGTAGTCGGTGCATCCAACATGGCGGATTATATTTCGTCTGCTTTTCTTCAAATTCGTCTGCTATTCTTTCCTGAATGGTTCTTTTCGAAATTGGCGCTGCTTGGGCAGACGATTTGCACTGACCCATTCCATTGAAAAAATGTGGTGTGGTGCACCGATGACGGCTTCAGGTTGCACTGAACAAAAAAAGACACGTGATCAAGTTGCACTGGCAATTAAGAAACTGCACTGCACTGCACTAGTGTGGACTATTGGAATTCGCCATTAGCTTTGAAACGTACAATGAACGTTGAAATCCATAGTATATGAAAAAAAACAGTATGGTAACTCCTCCCACGTTCACCTAGCCACACCTACACAGCGTTGCATAGGAGTAGTGTATGAGTGAAAAGTCGTTCACTTAAGTGAGTAACTCACTCCTACTTCACTCATCAAAGTGAACTCTTTCACCGAACTAGTTCATGGTTCACTAGTTCGAACCTGATTTAAGTAAACTATCGTCAACTGTCGTTCACTTGCTCACTTCAGGGAACTAGTTCTTTTGCTTCGTTCACTTAATCATACATTAGCGTGTGGCACGCTTCACACGTTCTCGCCGTTTCAACATCAAAGGTGCCGACACGGAGCTACCCTAGTGGTCTTTTCGTATTCTGTGGCTGATATCAGCGTGATGGTTAGTGTGCTTGGTGGCGCCACTGCATGCGTTATGCTAGATGAAACATTCCGCGTAATTAAAACCATCCATGCGCATTACTCATTAGTATCTCATGATGATCGAGTGCAGGACACGTTTTTACGGTACATGGCGGCATACAATCGATGGCTACACTTTTGACCAGTATAGTGATCTGTGTGCCACTCGGTCTTATACAAATCTGCTTTCAGATTTCCAAAAACGAATGTTAAAAACATTCTTGAAAGCTTATCAACTCTTCTTGTAAGTTCAGCCTTGCTCGGCTTACCGTAGCTATTTTTGTGTCATTTAAAACGCATGCCACATTCTTATCCCGCTTGTTGGCGCTAGTGTACGCCGAGTGGTAAGTGCCTGCAATAAGCCTTCAGTGCGTTATCACCCTAAAAGTACAATGTGGAGCATTGCCTGGTTTAAGATTTGTACAGTTAAAAGTGTATAACTATAGACTACAACACAACTACACTACATGAACATTTTCTTAGATATATATGTCAAAGCAAATTAGATCATTTGCATTAACAAGCATTGAGTGGGGTGCATGCATGGACATTGCTATAATATGAAAACGAGTTATGCAATACGGTAGCCAAAAGACATTCTTGTATACATGTAAATTTGAATATGAATGCACGCAGGGTCCACGGTTTAATTTAACCATCCATGTGTTTATTACCACATCGATAGTTACCCCTAGATCACGGAAGTATGGTAGCAAGGATAATCCACACATGCGACAGCTGGTTACAATGTTTAAATTAAACTAAATGCTGAAATGCATTATACTTGCAACCATACACGAATATCCCTGACATTGAAATAAAATTATTACTTGTATATTGAACTATAAAAAAAAACCATCAATGCATCATAATCATGTTTAAGAAGAAATTTCCACGTATTATGACACGCACTACGAATGTCGGAAAATATACATTCATACCAAATCACAAGTTTGATTTAGCTTAAAATATCATGATGTCCAAAAAATTTCACACACGCATTTCCGTTAAACTGCTTAATATGGAAAAGATTATGCCAATTAAACTAAAGTATGGGTATGGATTTTGGATATATATGTAACTGTAGTTAAAACCGAACCACTATCAAAATCAGTGGACGACTCTATGCAGATGCAGCGATACTGCTGCATTTTTGTCTGCTCTGTAAACGGACATAATACGCAATCGTTTCTAAATCATTTTTTTTTTGTCGAATTTCACATCATGTCATTTATTAGATATATTCTAGCTAGCTGTGCGTTGTTGTCGGCCACTGCAATTGTTGCATCAGGTAAATAATGTTTACGTGCAGTATATAATTTAAGCATCAATTAATGCTGAATTTAAAAGATGGAATTGAGGAAAATATTGTTTGACCAGGAATTTTCATTCAACGCTGAAAACTGCTAAAGGTACAAAAAATGCCCGAAATTAGAACTCATTTTGTTGTCTATAACAGATTATGAAATCGACACTGCACATGCGTCAACAGGAAGTAAAAACCTGCTCGTTATAAATGGGCAAAATTCTGCATGTTCGCTGAGTACCCTTAATTTAGTCATCGTTTTACATGGTTTACTTAGTAATATTTTAAAAATTGTGAATATCAGAAATTATTCCAATAAGAAATTGGGATAACATAATCAACATTTTAGAACGCATGCAAACAATTGTGGTTACTTATGCGTCACCTTATTTAAATTAAAATGCTACCGACTTTTCATCAATTTCACAACTCAATTTGGTCATACATGGTTTCCGGGATAACACGAGAACATTATCTCAAAGTCTTCAAAATCACGCTTTTCAATCAAAGAAATTCTCGGCACTTAGTATTGAAATTGACTTACGAAGCATGCAACTCTTCGATTTGCATTTCGCAAATATAATGTATGAACAACTCCACATGCGTCCATCATGTATGTCCATCAGCCCATGGCTAACATTTCCCTGCATTTTCCTTTACACAGCCAGCTTCTCTTACAACGAAGCCACCCAAGTCTGAAGTCTGCTGCAACGGCACTGTCTTGGACTTACCTCCGGATAAGGTAACGTCCGACTACCACTGCTGCTACAATCGGAAGACTGGATCCGCCGTGCTCTTCGACATACAAACGCAAATGTGCTGCGGAGGCGTTGCGATCGACAAGCCGGATCCTGACGTCTTTGGCCACACAGCCTGCTGCAATGGCGAGCTCTACAACATCACCAGCAAAGTATGCTGCGAAGATGTGCTCTACGACAGCCGCACGCATATTTGCTGCTTCGATCTCGACTACCAAGCAGGACGTATCACAGGATTCCAGGCCAGAGAAAAAACCAGCGACACTACCTTATGCTGCGGTCTGCAGACATACGACTTTACGACGCACACCTGTTGTGGCAACGACGTGCAGCTAAAGATGGAAGGCATAGGCGAGCACAGCATCGGTTGGTGCTGCGGAAGCGAGCAGTACGATGTCTCAAAGCAGGTACAAAAATACAGAATGAAATAGCAGTCTGTAAAATAGTCCATTTTACTGACACTGCATGCGTTATGGCAAGTAAATTAAATGACCAAGGTGTTATGCATCATGCAGCCAACATGCTTGTACATGTAAGTGCACGTACAGTACAGTTTGTTCTCGTGTTTTCAAAGTTAACCTAATAGAAAATAGGTTTCACATAACCTCATGATTACACGTGGGACCATAACATTGGTTGGTCATTGTGAAGTTTACCTTGTCATTCATGGTGTCAATGTAACGCCATATTAGATGCAACCCTGCTTAGATGCAAGCCAGGCATGTCTTTATATGGAATGAGACCATTCCACTTTGGATGGAAAAAAATTCAAACAAAATTCTGCAATATTTTTAAAAAAAACTTTTGGTCAACTTTAGAGTTGCATTAATTGTTTCTTAAAGTGGAACGTTTCAGCTTCTCAGCCTTCATCAGGAGCTGTACAAAATTAGATTAATTACAAATTAGATATTTAATAACATAACATTAAAACGAACCCGACAATTTTGTTAATTTAACCAGATAACCTGCATATATGTGAATATTATGCACAACCCTAACTTCTACATACATGTTAATTATACCTAAAACCAACTAAACCTAAACCTTACTATACCGAAACATTTAGTTAAATTAGTTAGGTTCAGGTATAGTTAGGTATAGGTATAATTTATGCAGCCTACAGTACAATACATGCAGGTTATCTAGTAAACTAACAAAATTGTCGATTTATATTATGTTATGATATTAAATAACCAGTTTGTAATTGGGCTGAAATGTGAACTGGTCCACTGGAGCGTTTATCCAACTAAGCACTGATATTTTTAATGTTATGTTCACAGATGTGAACACCAGTGCCGAAAGGGTTAAGAAACATGCAAATGTTGTCTCACGCATACACATGGCGTGGTAAAAAAGCGCTTATTCTTAATAAGTCGTGGATTTTCTCTATACAGCTGTGCTGCATGGATTATACAAATTATGGCAAGATCGACGCAACGCCAAAGTACGCCATTCACAACGTCAACTGGAGCACTGATCCGCTTTTCTGCTGCGGCACTGCGACCTACAATTACAAAAGCGAAGCATGCTGCGACGGAAACATCATCCCCATACCGGAAGGCGTCAACAATAACGAGCCAATGATGTTGATGTGTTGCGGCGACCAGCTCATCACCAACAACAAGACCCAACTTTGCGTCAAAAACAAGCTTGTTGGGCGGGAAGGCATCGAATTCGAAGTTTGCTACGACCAAAAGTACGACACCCGCACTCACCTCTGTTGCGGTGACGTGATTCACACCAAGAATATAGAAATGGACTGCTGCCCAGGTGCCGGAAAGCTGTACAACATTTCCACCCAGAAATGCTGCTTTAGCATGGTGGAGCCACTCACCGAGGAGGACACGGAGGCTGGCAACAATGCCTGTTGCGTAGCGAACCCTTTGGCATAAGGGTAAGGAAATCCTGCGACCTGTCCATCAGTTTGTTTAGAGG
The DNA here is from genome assembly GCA_034697705.1 of Ommatoiulus sabulosus. Classification (NCBI taxonomy): domain Eukaryota; kingdom Metazoa; phylum Arthropoda; class Diplopoda; order Julida; family Julidae; genus Ommatoiulus; species Ommatoiulus sabulosus. The sequence goes on from JAQGAO010005507.1 coordinate 10,712, forward strand.
AATAGGTTATGGAAAATGCAATATCATTGATATTATTTCTTTAAACTATTCCATCACTTCTTCGTTTATACAAATTTCTTCGTGGCGTTTTTTTTTTTAAAAAAAATAAAAATCCTTGTTTTGTTTTCAGGTATGCAAATATTTCTGGAACATTTAGAATATATAGATTTGGTGATGTCGAGGAAAATGTAATTGAAATCTTCCATTTCTCCTATTGAAATAAAATTTTAAATCCAAATTAAATGACAATTGGCTGCTGTTTCATTTCGCTCTTGATTTTCCAATACTTGACCATGCAAAAAACGAAAAACATTTTTTTAAAACCAAGCGGATGCATAATCGAAATCAGTTTATCTACAATGTTGGCAACATTGGCCAATTTAGTTTAAAGACATTAACTTGTCGTGATTTTAACAGAACATTTTCATGTCAATGGAAATGACAAAAAATCGGCTGCTGTTTCATTTTACTCTTGATTTTTCAATATTTAAGAAACATTCTTGAAATCCAAACGAATGCATGATCCATTATTTGAAGTATACAATGCATGTAAAGCTGGGTTTATTGTTAGCATTCAACTGCTGAGATACCGGTTGTGAACTTGGCTCTTGCAGACACTGTATATGGTAATATGGCACGACGCTCCACGACCCAGTAAAGATGCCAAAATCCAGATTTTCATCACTACTGTTCATCATTTCAAATTTCTACACCAAACACGATCATTCTTAATGTCACTCGATCTTAAAAGGTAGCGATAGATTTAATGAACGTGCACAGTTCCCTGTACATAGTCCCAACATTATTTGGTGTATGCATGGTCATTGCCATAACATGAAAACGAATCTTGCTACTCCAAGAGAAATTCGTGCATAAATATTAATTAGACTGTGGTGTCCACGGTTTCGATTAACCACGGCATCCAAGAGTTTCTTACTGTACAGTACGTTTAGTGATCCCCAAATAACAGAAGTATGGTAGCAAGGATATAACACCCACACTCGCATTTCGGTTACATTGCTAAATATGGAAAAGATTGTCACTAAAACTAAAGTATGGGTATGGAGTTTGGTTTTACTGTAGTTCGAAACCGAACCTGCACTATCCAAAACAATGGACGAGTCTGATGGTATAAACCTGCTGCTGTATATTTTTATGCTCTGAAAACGCACCATCTTGTAGAAATTGTTTTTAACAACTGGTTTAAATTTCACATTATGTCATTTAATAGTTATATTATGACCTTGCCTTTTTGTCGGCATTTGCAAGTCTTGCATCAGGTAAATATGGTTTAACAAAAATATGCATTTTATACATAACAAAGTTGGAACTGAACCTATTTATACCAAATACATGTATATAAGTGTTTCATTGAGCAATTACAAAAAATATACCTAATTGAAATCGGTTTAGGTTTGTAGACTACAGTAGAACCTCTCTTATGTCAACTAATTGGGACCAGAGGTGGTTCACATAATCGAAAAGTTGACATAAGGGAGGTTGAAATTCCAACCAATAGGAAACTAATTTTAAAAAATTGGAAATAAGTCAATTAAGTATTCAAAGTTATTTTATCACATTACATGTACATATATCACTTTTATTGGGCGGGTTTAAAAAAATCATGACTTCTTCTGTTTCACCACCTTTATGTTTCTTTTGTCAAAGCCAAATCCCTTATTTTTTTTAGTTGAAATAGCTGGACTACATGTACTGCTACGAGCAGGCCTCAAACGAGGTACCCTAATGTGTTTAATTAATTTTCTTATGGTTGAGGCCTGCGTGAGCCAAAAAACGCACCGTTTGGTGGGCAGGAGCCACGTACTGATGAGTTGACATAATAGAGAGTTGACATATTAGAGGTTGACATAAAGAGAGGTTCTACTGTACAGCTGTATATACAAGTAACTTATTACTGTAAGGTGCAGTATATGAAGGCGTATGTTGCGCTAGTTGTGGTAAGTTACAAGTATTAACCAGGGTTAATTAACCAAGTAAAGATAGTTTTTTTCTGCTAAATAAAACATCTTAATTGCTGTATTTGTAATTTGGATAATGGATGGTTATGCAATTGCGTAAGAAAGATACATGGAGCATTTGAAATAACTTCATCACCTGCTGGTGGGGTAACCTTTCTCTAGGTTGCATATATTAATCCCAAGGGCATACAGTATGTTTATCAAAATAGGCTACTGTTAAGTTTCCCACCTAATGCCCAAATTTCAAGGAACTCATTGCCTTAAACAATATCAAAGCAACAGTGCTTAAAATCCCCACAACAAAGGATTGATAAACTTAGATGACGACTTACCTGAAACCGTACTGTGTTGAAACGTGCTGAATAGTTGAAATGAAAATCAAGCAATCAAATCACGACATCAATGACGCAACAGGTTCATTGGAGCAACGGAATTTTAGTAGGCTATAGACAAGTCAGCAGTGAAATCCTCTTGTAATTACGTGGTTATTCACAACACAATTATACTTGTAAAACAGCTGCAAGTAATCTAGAATCTTAAACAGGATAAACTCCACTATATGGCACAACTCGAGCACAATCAGCAACTTCGAATATAAAAAATAAATAAACGGAGCCTCGTGCGTCTCAAACGTCTGGGCACTAGCGCGCCGTTACTATGGCGCCGTAGTCGGATTAGGGAACACTCACAAATTAACGTCATTCAGACCGCAAAAAGAGAAATGTTCGAGTTTTGCAATTTTTACTTATAGCGGATTCGGCTGGGCACACCCGTGTTGTCCACTTCAGGTGCGGGTGCAAATGGATCACGTGTCACTTA
>JAQGAO010005508.1:0-13506 GCA_034697705.1 Ommatoiulus sabulosus
GAATGTAGTGAGGAGGGAGGATGGGGGGGGGGGGAGGAATTTCGTGATTGACCGGAAAAAATGCGGACAGGGGGTAGGGGGAGTCCAATTTTGGGAAAATTTTGAGGACGTCCTCTTTGAATGGCCCCTAGCTAAGCTGCAACGTAGGGTTGCATGGCCTAGAAGAAACTTTGTCAAATGCATTAACACTTTAGAACGCATATGCAACTTAAAAATTGCTTTCTTAATTGCAACGTGCGCGCATTTCACGTAAGACTTATGTTTGTGTCGCTTCTTCAGTTTCTCTGATCTCGATGAAACTGACAAAAAGCTCCTCGCATCTGCAGTAAAATTGGCACTTTTTGTCCCTGGTTAATCAACAGCCACAGCTGGAGAAGTAGAGGTTGGCTCCTCATCAGAATTGCCCACGAGTAGACAATTTTTGCTGCTTTTCGTAATTTATCTAATGGTTCTTTCTCATTAGAAAACGATGGTTTTTGTAATAAACGATGACTGGAATTCATAACGCATTATATTTCCCATTAAGATATTTTTCTGCTAGACAAAAGTAATTTTGGAAGTTGCCCATTAAGGACTAAACGTTATTGATCATTGTTAAGCTTCCACTTCTGCCTGGTATCCTAGGATACTAAAACAAATAGCCGTGTTAAAGAAAGTTTACTCGGAATAAAAAACGCTACGTTTCTACAAATTGCAGTCATTTAATATGCTCAACGTGAATTACGAACCATTTGACATTGGTTTTAATTTGTATTTTATAAATTGCAGGGTAGGGAAAATTTGTGGAACTCATCGTTCTTACTTCTCATTTATTCCACTAAATGCTGCTGCCAATTTGATCGCAACGTTGATTGCTCGCTTGTTTGTCCATTTCCCTGGAACAATCGGGAACTATTTTAAGAATGACCGATCGAAAAAGAGGAACCTTAAGAGTACATGTATCTTTCTATAATTTACTTACGACATACATTTAATTACTATCTCCACGTATATTTGATTTATCATGAATTTTTTCATTATTTTCACTACAATGATTCCTGAAAGCAACATGCGTACGTCACAATGAACAGAACATTAATTCTGTTTCGAAAGATGAACACATGCTCGGTTCACTCCAGATCCTCAAAAAGGTTGCAGTTTGTTGGCGTCTTTTTTGAAACTATCGTATATAGTATATTATCTAAAACGTTTTAGAATGCATCGGCAGAAAGATATCGTAAAATATGGCTAAACATATTACTCAACAATTCCGTGACATACTTCCGGGTACTGCTATTGGATAAGAGGTCATCGCGGTCACGATTCAATTTGGGATAAAGTATAACGTCATAGTGTCATTTGACCAGATAAGAAGGGACAAATTTGACCGACATGCATAAAGAGAAATGCGTGTCTCAAAACCTGGGAATTTTAACTAAAGTTGAAACGCATTCGGAGACATAAAAATATTTTGGCTCGCAAATACGAGACCCAGTAGATAGCGTTTTTTTGAAGAGAAGAGAGAAAAAAATCACGGATTCAGCACCACTTTACCAGTTTTATTACAATTTTTCTTATCACTGTTAAGTGTCATTTATAGTAAAATGGAGCCGAATCCAACTTTTACGATGGCATTTTTTTCTATTTCTATGAAGGAACCTTAAAAAATCTCATCATATATGGATCTTCAAATGTAATATGGGTCAAAGGGATGCGCCGCATTTACGAGTTGGCTAGTGGACAGGAAGAAAATGGCTCACAACTTGAACATGTCTGGGGGCCGTCCATAAAATGCGTCATTAAATAAGGAGGATGGAAAAGTCTACCTTTGTGCCCGTCCGTGTCTCAGAAAGTTAAAAAAGTGATAAATTATTGCAATATTGCTCAACTTTAGCGAAATCTACGCAAAAATAATTGTATACTAATAATTGGCATCTCATTACTCGAAGCATTTATGGAATTTTCCTCGCAGACAAATTCCGAGAACTTAATCGTATCGGGCAATTTGAACGATTCACAAAGTCTAGGAATACTTTGGCAGTAACTTCACAAAAGAAATTGGCAGATTGTGCGGTTATTGAATTAGATACGTTTAGCCACAATGTGGTAATTTCAGACACCGTAACAGAATTAAATGCGACACAATTATCCTCCTCCAGACTGTTCGCGACACGAAGCACCATAACAGAAATTGAAAACGACCTCAATTATGGTAATGAGCATGGTTTCGAAAAGTTTTTCGACTACCGTCTAATTGTGCGAGGCATTAACAGGATGCGGAGAAAATTAAGCCAGCAACGCGGGCGAAAGATTTACTTTTTGGAAAGTGCGTTTTAGAGCAAATTGTTGTATTTACGTGTGCAAAGTTTTATCTAAATCAACTCGAAACCCTCGCTGTACATATCCAGCGCGTAATATTGCCAACCTCAATCGCTTACAACTGTTTTATCGCCAAACATAAAAAGTATGTTTGTCCCCTTAGCTTTTTATGGTTTGCCGAGAGGCAAATTTGCCAGAGATTAAATTTACTATGCATGTCGTTGGAATCCGACGCCATATTGAATCTGGCATGAAATAGGAACAATCGTTAAACACCCTCGGCATTAACTTGTTTCCTGCATAAAAATAAATAGCTTTTTGAAACCCTTTTATAGTCTGGAATAATTCTGATCATGTAAGATTAAAATTAAGGGGGATCGTCCTTTCAAATGCATATTTGAGATAGGCAAAGGATGAATTTTCCAAACTTCAATTGATTTGTTACAACTTATCTACAACAATACATGTATAAAGAAGAGATGTATGTTTGGGTGGCTTAGTGGGCGAAAAGTTTTTCCATGATGCGCCTTTGCTGAAGTGGAATGGGGGCGCTGCGGCCATGATTCGTTCATTAGGCCTACTTCGTCGCTATCAGTAAGTACAGCCCGGGAAAAGTCAGGCCTTCCAGATAGTAGCCTACTAGTTAAACACATAAATAAAAAAAAATGAAATGACTTTTTTGAAAAAAAAAACAAAAAACACGAATTTGTTGAAAACGTGATGTCAGCTCAAGTTTTGACCAAGTTCAGTAATGAAACCAGTGCTAAAGTTGCAAAAATGGGTTTATACAGCCATCAGTAGACTACATCGCGCATAAATACGGATATCCAAGTGCGCGTACAAAATATCGTTGCTGCATCCTTAAGTTTTCTAAGATTGCAATACGCATTACAGCGCCACTCGGATCGTTTTAAACAAAAGTTAATGACACGCATTGTTATCACAACAAAATCGCATTTTACTCGGTATAACCATTAAATTGCACAGTTTACTCAAACGATCACGTGGTCAGTTTTAAGGAACACGGTAGGGAAAATGTCATTGTCTTGATGGAGTTGCTGGCATTAGCAAATCAAAATGAACTTAAGCTTAGCTAGTAGTTTCGGTAATGCTAAAATGATGTTGCATGCACCTAACGTCTTTCGATGCTGCTTAATGGGCGATAGAAGGTATTAGGTTTGCTAGGACATGCCGGAGAGGATGTTAGCTCGGATTAGGGGCTTCTTGAGCACCATTCATGTCATTGAAACCGTGACGGCTCTGGAAACTTCTAAATCACCACGAACAAAAGCTGTGTTTACATACAGGACAGCACCCAAGGACGTGCGCGAGATACTAACAAAAACTATCCTTCATCAGCCGTTTTTCTCCCATTTATCGTGTGTGGTCTATGTGACTATGGTAAACTGAACAGATTACTATTCGTGGAGATGCCAAAGTAAAAACATGGAGGCTTTTCAAATGTGAAAAAAGCATTAAAGAAAAATCGACACTTTTTTGATTCTAGATTAAACCTTAGTATCCCACTATTATTACAAATTCCACAACGTCTTCAACTCAGATCCTTCGTGATTGAAACTCATCTACGAACTTACCATGGAAGAAAATATTTTTAAAATTCATAAGTTCGGGTAAATTTTTTTAAACAGTGAAATCGAAACAATATTAAAAAGTAACATTTATATCGAGTTATTTACGAGAAATAAAAAAAGACCCAAATTTTGTTTTGAGCAATATTGTTTTATGCTTTCCTGCAACTTGTGCGATGAATAGCTAGATATTAATTATCTTTTAAGATCGACAGAATAGCGAGCTCGCACTTAGTCAAGTGATGAGACACAGGATTACCAAAATCTGCAACCCGAGGTTGTTAGGGAGCCCCTCTGTTGGTAATAATCAGCTTCAAGCTTACGACAAACGAGATTTTGTCCAAAGAAAATCAATTATTTTTAATGATTTCCACGACACTATACTCTCGTCCTACCTTGCTAAATTGTTCGGCTCATTTCTCGAAAGATACCGTCTGAGGAAAGAAAAAACAACCCAAAAAAACCCGCCTCCCAATGCTGTTTGCTCAAATGATGTCAGTGTAACTCTGAAGAGATAAAGGTGACACCGTAACAATGAAGAGAGATAGAAAATGGTGGCTGAAGATTCAACTATAGCAGCCTTAAAAATCAATCATGCATTCCCTTGAAGAAAAAAAAAGCTCCAAAACATCAGTGGTCAGTGTTTGGATCTGACGGTTGAAAATGACTCGGTTCTATCGGTCAGTGTTCGCGTCCTTAGTTGTCATGTGACAACAACGCTCTTCATCTGAAGAGGAATCGACAGTTTGGAAGATCCGAGTGGTCAGAAGGGACGACGGCTATTCGGTGGCCAAACATCGAGCCCCACTGTTATTCATATTGACTTTCAATAAACACTCCATGAAAAAGCTCGTAAAATAAATCCAGAAATTGTAATGCCATAAAGCGGTCATTTTCAGTATGCGTTTTCCGCTTAGATTCAGATATGCGGATTGCTCCATTCGCGGAACATCCTCACATTTTTTGGAAACACATTTGTATGGATTTTTCTTGGCAACGCTTAACGAAATGACAGCTGTCCCATTTTCCACGACAAGCAGCTTTTTGGCTTTATCTAAGCAATTAATAACACAATAATTATTGGTGGGAACATTTCACTTGCGACAAAATTGTCTAGATGCTAGTCTTTAGTCATTAAAGGAAGTTCTTCAAAGTCACCATCAAGCATTTTAAATTTTATATCGATGCAGTACGTCCTACGTAATACACCAGCAATTTTCAGAAGAAAAAACAAAACCCTCCCAGAGCGCGGAAACAATTTTCCAAAACAACATTATGTGCATATATGCATTGCTGCAGTATTTTAATTTTCATGGTCGTATCGCGAACTGTTGGTTCGCATTACGAATCAACAATGATTACTTAGTCTTCATCAATAAATCAACCCTATTAAATGTCATAGTTGGTCCTCGTAACACGAAAAGTATAAAATCGCATTAATGATTAAAATAAATTTCTCGGCAATGTTTACTCTCGCCAAAATGGCCAAATACAAATTTATTATTGGAAAAATATTGAGTTAGCAAATATGAACCGCGGTGAATATTGCCCCAGTGCCACGTATTGGGAAGATGTCGGGGATCCCTGCCGTTAGTTTTTATTGGAGCATCAATTCCGCGCTGGGAAAACGCACCGAACTTTCAGAAATTGACGATAATAACAATTTCCAGCGCACTATATACGTACGCGTTCAATGCTATAAATAATAATGCAATATTTAGATGCCACTGTGTGTAAGCGTCTACGCAGTTCTTGTGGGAAAATATGACAACGTTATGATTGGAGAGTGAACGTATAACGATCAACGGAGAGATTTTATGGCATTTGATATTAGGGCAGTTTCATTATAAATTTATTTGCTGGCATGCAAAGCCCAAGTTTCGCATAAAACCGAGTCGAATGATAAAATTAATTACAGAGAAAAGGCATTAAGAAAAGAAACCGGATAACCGTTAAAATAGCTTCGTTCGCAACAATAAGCCATAATCCGGAGAAATTTGCTATTTAAATTGGAGCTAGCTAATTAGAAAAAAACAAAACACGTTTAAATATTTTACAAGTTGAGGATTTCTGCAAAAAACCTTGTTCTTAAGTTGGCCATAAAACAAATACTAACATTGGTGAAAAACTTTCAAATATGCTCCTAATTAACATCCGTTACCGTGTAAAATTTATTCCCCGCCACCAAAATAGTTCATACAAACCTTTCCATTTATTTTCAAAATATAGGAATATAATACAGAAATCAACGTGAAATAAAACGAAGTTTGAATTTATTCCCATATTTACTTTTTATTACGCAATAAACTAGAAAGAATTTGTTTGAATCAGCAACTGTAAGATGAAAAAGTACTCTCCTTGGTGGGATTTAATTTTACTATACGACATTTTGGTAAATGAAGAGCATCTTTCGAAGCTTTTATCTTCTTTGAAACTATTTTGATAGATTAGACTAGGCCACCCCGTGCACCTCAGGGGAGACATTATGCAAATCGAGGTGAACCTCTGGGTCGAGCTTTTTGTGGCGACGTCAGTCAACGCTGTTATAAATGACCAGGTGACAGCGGGGATCCTAGTGACCCTTTGGTCCCGAAAACGTTCACCTCGGAGTAAGTGAGAAAAGCCGGAAGTGAACGGAGAATGAAAGTGGAGCGAAACACAATGCAACTTTCGCTTTAGCAGCTTAAAAGTCGTCAGGGAGGCGTTATCGGGTCGTTTCGAGTTAAGAAAACCACAGTGGATCTGAAAAACACGTAATAATAGATCGGAGAAATCTAGCCAGCCTGTAATGAACATCAAAAGTGAGTGACTTTCACGTTAATAACCGTAAATACCGAGATTACGAGTCGTGCAACGTTGCTAATTTTTCATCAAAATGTCCGCGTGATGAATGGAATCTGCCTCGGCGAGGAAGACACTGGCATGGATAAGCAAAGTTAATTAAAATCCGAAGGATGGAAATAATAAATCTAGAATGGGAATGACTCGTCGAGTGCCGGACCGCAATACACGAGTGACACGCGGTGCCTCGTCCAGATAACGTTCGTGACAACACGTGGATAATACATTTTACAGTATTGGTTCTTACAGCAGCCAAGATGACAGACGAGGAGACGTACACCAACCTGGTAGAGGTTGTCCCCAGGGTTTCCTCAGAAATTTCATTTTCAACTTTTCTGACATAAAAATTGACATATTTTGCAAAATCGACACAAGAAAATATTTTGCAAAATTTATTAATGACAATTTTGTATTCGGAAAATGTAAAAAGTTTGGCAAATTTGTACTCGGAAAATATTGAAACATGTGCAAATTTGTACTTAAAAATCCTGGAGAATTTTGTACATTTGTCATCGGAAATCGTGGGAAAATTTGCAAATTTGCATTCGAAAACCGTGGAAGATTTTGTAAATTTCTACTCAAAAAATGGACCCTTGACATATTATCAAGGGCCCTTTAGTCCATTTGGTCCATCCTTTGGCACTTATGTAAAAGAATTAATTTTGGATATAGAAGCAACATGGTTACATTGAATTCCCAGGTCTGGGGAAACTCTGGTCCCACTATATGCACTCGTGAACTTTTAAGAAAAATATGTGTTTTAATTACCTGTCACAAATATTCCTTTTGTTGGTGTTATTGAAAACCCTTGTCATAAGTTGGAGTATTTGGGACAAGTTAAACACCTTTATTGGTGAGCTTTTATCATAACGTGGTCAGGAACATTGTTTTTCAGCAGTTTGAAATAAAATATAAGCGCCGAATGATTCGAAACACAGAAACAGGGTATGAATTACTTTCCAAACTCTGTTTTTGACCAATAACGTCAACGTGAATCAAACCCGTGGCTCTATGGCGATAATCCGAATACTGGGACATCACATTGAATTTGAAACAAAGGTGGTGTTTTTCTGCGCGATAGCATCCCTAGAGTTGATCGTCCTATCTCTGTAATCCTAAAAGTTTTTATTACCACAGACTGCGCGGAGTACCACACCCATATAACATCATATCCCCGCGTACTTGACGGATATTGCGAGCTGACTGATAAAATACTCAGAAATGGTCCATCAAGGCGAATTGCAAATAATGCCCATCCTGTACGGCAGCCCGACATTGATACATAATGCATGATAAGCTAATTACGGAAAATGGTGTTTATATGTCTGGTAGTACCAAATGGTAATTAAGAATTTAATGCGGGGTCAACCAACGTCTGGGAAATCGCCTTTACTGTCTGCCCTCACGACACTTGGCAAATATAGGCTGGCTAATATCCAGCCACGTGCTAATGGCGACCAATAACGGTTGATAAACGTTAATTTATTATATGGAGATAAGCTAAAAATACAAAATATCGATTTCAAAACAAAAAAGTAGCCTACTAACAAAAAATGATCAGATGTTTTTGCTTTCCAATTAACTCGCTATGAAGCTGTGTTTCGCGTTGGGCTATACAAAAATACTCGCAAATATGAAAAAAATATGTATCGATGATGCTTGAGGAAACTCCATTTACCATCCATTAAACCTAAAGATGAACAGAACTACTTTCCTTAGCATTGGACACTTTTAAAAACAAGTCTTATATGGGAAAATTAAATACATAAGTCATAAATGCATAAGACAACTTATTATTTGAAATATTTGTGTATAGTTCGAAAAAAAACCTATATAAAAATGAATGAATTCCTCGTTGACATGCAAGTTTGTCCACATCCATATCTTGGTATTAGCAATAAAATCCCAACAGCTGGTAGTCCTTGTATACAAATGTTTTATAATTTGTCAACTATTTACTGCGTCACTGTGGACATGTATTTTGGCTTTGTTTCGATGGCAGGCAGCCACATTAATAGAAAAAGCTGACATCGTGACAGGAACAGAAGTTGCTCGGCAAACAGCAATGTTGGTTTGAATTATCACGTCCCATTATTTGCTGGCAAATTAGTTTTTATTTTCCAATAAATTCCAGAAATTAAATAAATCGTTACACTGATACGGACGTATGTATATATTTTGGCGAATGAAAAATTGCGTCGGCGTCGTACGTCGTTTTTCACGATCACCGAAATGAAATATTTCATTACGAAAAACAAAAAAGAAAAAAGTATAAATAAACCATTTGTCAGACAGGAAGCTGGTGCATATCAGCGATTATTAATGCTCGAGAAATTATTAAGAAAAAGCGAATGGGGATAATTTGCCCATATGTACTCGAAGCTCGAGTTGCGCCAAAGAAAAAAAAAACAAAAACCATCATCTGTAGTTTATCGTTTATCTTGGAAGTTGGAATTTTCGTTATCGATTTATTATTTTTTGCAACCCTAATCTATCACGCTTAATTGCGTGTATGCCGCCGAATAAAAAATAGATTCTCCATCAAATATGTGACTGGAGCTATGAAGCTGACACGGCCCTGTCGATAACATCCTCGTAGCTGAAGAGGACCTCTTAATGAACATTAAAAATCATTAAAATGAAGATCTAAAAAAAATCGCCGTTAAAGCGAAGCGTATCGTATCGTGTCTGGTTCGATTTTGGTATTCATTCGAGATTGTATAAACACTAATGCAAATGGAAACTACAGTGGAAGTTAAAATTTACACACATACCCAGCTACACACACATATAGATAGATTCTGCAGTCAAATCTATAAGATCGGACAAACCATATCCCCTTATCTTTTCGAAATAACACTTTTCACACTAAAAACAATGCATCTCAAATTAATTCAGACTATGTAGATTAAATCTAGATGTTCGTACAACTGAAAATGTTATTTCCTCGTTCATTTCCAGTTGTATAAACACGCTAATGCACGTTAAATTCAGGGACTACCATGTTGTAGTCAAAATCAAGATGTTTTACACAACCGAAAATGTTATTTTCTCGAACGTTTACAGTTATGTACTCGGACTATAATGCTCGTAGTCAAAATCGAGATGTTTCACACAATAGGAAGCGTTATTGCACCCAAGTTTCCAATTCTGAAAAACATCTTAATATTGTCTACGAGCATATTAGTCTGAATTTGAGATACTATATTCTTACAGCGCAATATCTTCGTCTATCGGTATCCTCTCGCGATTCTATAATTTACTTTGTTCGCAATACGCCTCAATACTCATCAATATTAATGGAGAATACAAAGTCTACGGGATGCGTATATGAAACACCGTGCCAACGACGTACCCCACAATCATAAAAAATGTTTGGCCGATGGAAGAAGCTCCAGTTTTCAACTCCTTCCCTCGATCTATTCGTGCTTGTACGTTCGCAGCCATCGTATTACCATATATCTTTCGTTGGTGCATCGAACTGCAGCTAGACTGGCGTATCAACCATATTTCCCTCAACCTACTCCATTTCCTGAGCAGAAGCTTTTCAAAAATACGTTTTGACGATACGCTCGATGGTGTGTGGTGAGGAGTGTTACCATTTTTTCGCCGTTCTTCCCATCGATGCTCCCACGCACCGTAACACAAACCCCCCATTGAGCTACAAATTGCCAAGCAATTTCCGCGCATACGCTTACGATAAATCACTCGGCCAACTTAAACTGGATCGCCGAGTACGAGTTGCACGGCCCGTCTAAGTACGGTACAGTACATTCTCAAATATTTGAAATTCCGTGAAAACGCAATCGATCAGCCGTTCAACTCTTGTTTGGGAAACGTACTAAACGTACTTCCCCGGCCCCCTATGGCAATGATGGACAACCTTTCTACGCTTATTGCTTATTCTCGTCAAGTCGGCGGATTTGTTTGGCTATGCGTGATTGCCCGCATTCAGGGGCCAATGGCTCGTTATATAATAATAGCAAAACGACGAGATTTATGTTCGCCGAGCTCGAAAGATCGCGTGGAACTACAGGCTCGGATTCCGAGAACTCGTTCAAAATACGCACTCGCTGACAATTTCGTAAAGATATTGCCATTTCGAGCAAAAAAAGCGCTTCGAAGACAAAGCGAGGGAGTTGGATTGCCCCACCAATCAATAAATAAAATGGACGATATAGTCGAGCGAGTTTAACGTGCCCTAGACGAGATTACGAGTAATTAGCATTGAAATATTGCCATCGATTCGCTTGTTTTTGCAAGTTGTTGGGGTTTTCTTTTTTTATCCCCGCGCCTTAGTTAGCGCACGAAAAGCCAGCGCCAAGATAAATATATAAACAAAATTGAGCGAATTAATTGATTCGTACGAAGGTGCCAATGACGCCTTTCGGGAACGGAGATAAAATAACGTAAAGTAATTGAGCCAAACATGCCGTGCCATAACAGAGCGCGTGTCAAACCAAAATTGATTTTCCTAAACAAGTTGGTGAAATGAAGTTGGCTAAGATACGAACGATGTATACTCATGATGTGTTTACTTATTTTAGCGTAATACAATTGACTCGGAGTACGCTGTAGACGAGAGTATAGAAGCCGAGGCTCATTCAGCTCATTTGAGGGTTTTAAATCTGCCAAACTCCACCCCAGAAATGAACATTTCAACTTCCTGGGCCTTTTCTTGACCACCGTAATTTCAAAAAGGGCGTCCTCATGTAGGGGAGAGATAAGTTGAGTCACGGACACAATGTGGACAAGGGGAGGGAGGTATTACCAATTCGGACGTCCACTTAAGAAAAAATGCCAAATAAAATTAGTTCCCATGCGGACAGGGGGTAGTTGGGAGTCCAATTTTGGGCAAATTTTGCGGACGTCTTTTTTTAATGGCCCCCTAAGTGAAAACGTAAGAAATTCTACATTTATTGCTTATAAACAGGAGACAAAAGAAACATTTTCATAAAGAAACAACTGCAAATTGAGATTGTTTTATAAACTGACACTTCATTTCTTCCACAGAAGTATTTCAATCTCGGTCTACTTCACTTGCGATTATGATTTTTTTTAGCAAACAACGACTTGAATTTCCCTAAAAAAATCACTTTACCTCACTGTTCCAGGTCTATCCAAATTCCTCGACAATGCCGAGTCTGGAAAAACCCTTTTCATCAATTGCTCATATTGAAAAGCTTTGAAACGTAATCTTCAACGATGATGGGTCTTCAACTGACACATGGCCCATCAGCTAACATATTCAAAAATGAACGAAATCAAGAATATAACTCGAGCTGAACTTTCTAAATTAAATCATCTCCACGTTTACCTCGTTATCACGAAATTCATTTTCCTAACTTATGAGTAAAACGGGGGGAAATTTGCTTTACGTTTTGAAATGGAAACATGATGCGCTTTCATCCGGCAGTGTTTTCCAACCTACTTTTATTTCCAGTTTAACCGAGATTTCAATTTGTCAGAAGGTTCTCGGCGCCACCTGTTAGGCGCGATTGCATTTTAAAAACGGAGCTTCGACCAATAAAAAAGCGCGGAAAAATAACAACGACGTCAGGCGTGAGTATGTCATGCGCGTATTCCGAGCGTTTACACCAATTTTGGCACCTTTTTATAGGATATAAGATTGCAAATTCAAGATGGCTGGAAGAACCGTAAAGCACGTCGAGGCGTTACTTCGCCGGGGTTAAGTACGAACGTCGAAAAGCGTGGCGTTTACGATTTATTCCCTCGTGTAATTTCGTTTTCCTTAAACTGCAATCAAGCGTGGCCATGATCCTCTTCGTAAGAAAATATTTTCGTCGGAGCCAACAGCAAAGAACTTCTAATCGATATCGATTTTAGCATAAAATGTTTTATTTTTCCAGACCCTCGACGAAACCTTTTTTCTCAAAAGTGGCGTTCGTTCGTTGTGTGTACGGCTATAATTATTGGTTGGTGGCAGAAGAAAAAGCGATTCAAAACCGTGTCTGAAATTGCTTACGAGCCATTAAAAGAGTTTTTGCGATAGCGAGGGACCGGAAGTCAAGAGGCGCGTGCGCGCGGGAGCCTGTCAAAAAGACGGCCTTTCAACGCGACCTTAATCAATAGTATGAACGGACCGGAAATGGGTTATGGTTGTTTGTTGTCCAATAACGTTGCTACGCTCTTCTGTTTTAGTTCGAGCTGCTTGGTCGCCACCGACTTTTTCACTTCTTGTTAAACGACGTTGCGCTTATCAAACTATGAAATGTCGTCAAACTATGACAACATTTAACCAACAAACTTTACTCGAAACTTGATGCTGGATCGAATGAGAGGTGCATCTTGTTTCGACGTTAAATTATGGTGAAATTAGACTGCCTTCATTTCGTGGACAAGATAATTTGCGATGTGATTAAAATTTAAACGAATGATTAAAGGTCGTTATCGAAAATAACGGTATAATTGGCCTGTCATAAGCACAGACTTCATTTAAGCGAACTAAACTAACCATGACATTAAGGACCGGTTTCACCAACAGAGGTTAAGAATAACCTAAGGTTGCCCCCGAATTTAAGTAGGTGGCAGTCCAGCATAGCAACGGAGCCAGCAGTGATTGCCTGACTTTGCTGCCCGAAATGTTTAATTCAGCTGTATCTCAATTTTATTCTTTTTAAATAATCGCTAAGGGCCGGTTGCACCAATCGGTTGCATCAATAGAGGATTAGAAAGGTTAACCCAGCCAGTAGATAGGGTTAACCTCGGATTATTAGGAAAAACAACATGACGGACACTACGGATGAATCTGATGAAC
>JAQGAO010005509.1:0-13505 GCA_034697705.1 Ommatoiulus sabulosus
AGAAGCGGTCGAATGGTTTCAGTGTCAAAACCAACACTGAGAGCACACTTTTTGGAGCGATCGAATGCGCTATTACACGTCCGAAGTAAATTCCAAATATTCAATTCAATTCAACTCAGTACCCTACATGTGGTAGGGGGGTGTAATCCATCAAACCAAATATCTCTCAGCTAAGCAAATCTCGGTTGCTGTTGGTCTCTCGATCAAGCGTTCCTTGTCTCGGAAATTACTGGGGAGAATTCGGGGGTTCTTGCTACACTTTCCGGGTAATGCCCGTGTTGTTCCGTAATATATACAATATTCACGTACCAGTGGATAACATTGAATCAGTCTACCCAATGATTTTTATTCTAACAAAATTGTCCCTTATTTTAGCTTCTGTAGACTGATAGGAAAACCGAGAATTGCGCAGCCTTTCATCGTTTATCATCATTCAGGAAAAATTGCATATCCGTTACCTCGTAGCCATGTCTTTAAAAGAAATCTGAAAAAAATTAGTCGGTATAGTCGGTGTCATGAAAAACAACAACGACGATTTTCGGTACACGTTTAACCCTTTCAGGTAAATCGCGCGATGTTGTCTTGTCGGTAATCTAACCTTACATTTTTACTCGGGTATTTTATAAATGAGGAATCGACTAACGGTCGTGGTTTAACTTTGGCTAAAAAGCAATCTGCCGGATAAATGAGGGCTGCCAATATTTCAAAAATATATTTTAAGATTTGACATGTTTTCGTAATAGTTTACGAATGAGGAAGCTGCCAAAGTTGTCTTTGGAAGAAGTTGACCAAAGGGTGGCTATTTACAAAGAGTGGTCCCGATATAAAGTCCATCAGCATTACCGGGAAATGGAAGTAATCGACAGGATGGTGGCCGCGCAAACAAAAGCTCTGGACCAGCTCAAACTCGTATCTGATGAACTCTATCAAGAAGCTCTTCAGGTAATTCTATAACATTTATATAACAATAGGGTTTGGAAATGTTGCGACCCCGTATACAGAAGTTCGGCTTTATTTTAAGCTTCATTAAAAACCATTATTTTATCTACCAGTAATACTCGTACCTGCAAAAGTAATGGACTTTATGCAAAGTTGATTATTATTTATAATGTGGATTTTTTAAATATAAACGTGAATTCTGCATAAGATCCCTTATCACCCAAACAACGTTTTGAACAATGTTTTGAACTTTTTCAGCCCGATTCATTACCTATCCTTTTTGAAGCTGCTGGGCCAACGCAAACACCTCCGGTAGAAAATTATGAAATTATTGATGGAGATTATGCGGATATTACGCGAAAATGGATTTAATATTTCAAAAATTGTCATTGTATGATAATTTCATCGCAGAATCACACACTCAGTAAGCACTTTCTATATAGATTTGTAGATACATATGGACCATTCGATTAAATATGAACACCATTTTGAACGGAAATTTGCATTTAAATGAAAACTCAAAAGTTGAGGTTTAGGCTTTATTCATGCTGAAGCTATTTGATCAGGGCTTGGTAAAAACATAATTCTAAAGTAAAAATCCACGATATTTTATTATATAGGTATGTTTTCTTCATGTAGGCTATTTTATTTGGCTTGGCACTGATGTTTCTATAATTTTTTATTTTTACGTTTTTTTATGCATTTTTCTTTAAAAAAAAAACCCGGCAAATATTGATAATTTATAATTATTATTTTTATTTTTTTGTATAAACTAGATAGTTATATGTTTAACAGAAATATCAAACTGTTTGGGTAGGAAAAACAATTTCTGTGTAAATTTATTTCTTGAAACGAGTATCTTTAAATTATTTTGTTGGATTGTGGATATTTACTGGAGAATTGCTTTTACCGAGGGCTGCCATTTCTATTTTTTTAAATTTTGATTCAGTTATCAAGCAAATTACTGGTTGCGGTAGTTTTCTTGAAGATCTTTCTTAAAATTTGTACTAAATGGTCAAATATAGCAATGCAACGTAGTCATGTTGTTGCGATCCAAAATTAATGCTTTAACATGGTTAGCTTAGGGCCAATTTTCCACGTTTTCCGAGTCCAAATTTGCAAAATTTTCCAGGTTTTCTGGGTACAAAATTGAAAAATTTCCCATATTTTCCAAGGACAAAATTGAAATTTTTTCCAACGTTTTCCAAAGACAAAATTGAAAAAAATTTCCCACGTTTTCCAAACACAAATTTGCGAAATTTCCATGCACGTTTTGCGAAGACAAAATTGCAAAATTTCCTACGTTTTCCAAAGACAAAATTGCAAAATTTTCCGAATAAAAAAATAAATTTCATACAATTTTTTTTAATTGTTCAATGTGTTAATTTTCAAAATTGTCATTAGAAAATTTTGAGAAATATTTTCCTGCGCCGATTTTGCAAAATATGTAAATTTTTGGCATTGGCGTTGATCAGGGAAATTGTGGATAAGTCAAGGAAATTGAAATTTCTGGGGGAACCCCTAAAAAACGATCTAGGGTATTATCATTATCTAATTTACTTGTCAGAAATTGTGTCAAAAGTATACGTTCCCATGCAAATTGCAATTATTTTTTAATTTTCCATATCTATTTATAGTTTATATTAGACAGCATCTACTTTTCGATATTTTAAGCTTGGCACGTACGTCATGTATAGGGCTGTATAGAAATTGCCTGGGGGTTTTTAATTTCTTTTTCCTAAATTTCCTGCATGGATTGAGACAGGATGCAGTGGATGTGTTTCATTTCCGCCGCTCAGCGTTGCGCGTTTTTTTTTGTTCCATTTCTTTTTTTGTTTTTGAAATCTCGCGTTTTCTCGAGCGAGTTTACGGGACATTGCGAGATCGCGAGATCCGGTCACGTGTCCATCGAGCGTTTCCTTTTGTCTGCCATTTCCTGTTAATTCCCCAGGATAAATACGTTTCGATTGGCATTTCTTGATCGAGGATAGAGTTTGTAACGCTTTTAACATTCTCCGCAACGCCGCAAAGAGGTAAGCCTTTTATTTTTCCGTCTACGTTCCTAGTTTTAAATAGTGTTAAGTTGGAAAGCGAACGAACATGGCGTTCGGTGGTACGAGTTGGCGCCCAGCTTTTTGGGTCACATAAAACTCCGGAAATGGACGCCTGCTTCCATTTGCTTTTGTTGTTGTTGTTTCCCCGACGTTTCTCGGCCTTAATTCGCTCCTATTTCGCGCGAATATCGCGGAAATTGGTAAATTGATCATCTGGGTTCGTTGTCATTGTTCGCGCCTGGGTTATATTTTCAAGGTCAAATGTGTCATTTTTGAGGTGGTCGGCCAACAACAAAGCAACAATCCGCTAGCCTCGCCCGCAAACTGATTTTAAATGTAAAAAAA
The DNA here is from genome assembly GCA_034697705.1 of Ommatoiulus sabulosus. Taxonomy (NCBI): domain Eukaryota; kingdom Metazoa; phylum Arthropoda; class Diplopoda; order Julida; family Julidae; genus Ommatoiulus; species Ommatoiulus sabulosus. Next base: position 3,339 of record JAQGAO010005509.1, read on the forward strand.
ACTATATACGCTGTCATTTAATTTCGGTTAAATACTAATGACATTTTCCCAGTTTTATTTCGTCTAAAATTAAGGAAATCGCTGAATGGTAAATTCGCGTAGTTGAGTTGACGTTTACAATACGGAGTTAAATGTTTCGATTAGTTAAATAAAGTTTTGTACGTTGCATATCATCTACCTATAGGAATTTAGCTGTCAACAAAATGGCATACTTTCCTCATATGTTGGGGAAAATGTAAACGTAAATTGATGAAAATGCTCGGGGTATCTTAGGTAGGATAAGGATATCTTTTTTTATTAAATCTGTTATTTTTTCTCCCTAAAAAATATGTTAAAACTTATTTTTAAATACAGGACATGCAAGCCGCTTAATTATAAAAGACTATAAGTTGATTTACTAAATTTTGAGACCTATAGGGTGTTAGGTTAAGTTACTTGAAGACTTTGCTCGATCCTGGACGCTTCAGGAAGTTTTTCAAATTTGGAAAAACCAAGTAGGGTCCAAAATACACGGATGTGAAAGCCAACGTTCAAATAAAAAAATTCCCAAATGCTTAATTCCTTATAGAAAAGTTATGATTTCCTACGCATCTCTTATAGTTTTGAACAGGTTGAGATTTTCATTCAAATAAAAAAATTCCCAAATACTAATCCCCGTAGAAAAGTTGTTGTGAATGATTATAGTTTTGTACAGGTTGAGAACTTGAGATTTAAGTGTTTTATAAGTGATATCAATTGTTCGTTAAGTATATTTAATAGCACTGGTGGCCGGATATGGTCGTAAGTGTGGTATAGCAGCATTGACGAAACGACGAGAATAGGAGGGAGGAAATCAAAAGTTTACTACAAATTATATAATGAAGTCGTTGCAAAATTAAATTAATGTGATTTTAAAATTGGAAAGTTTTAGATTTTTATAGATGTGCTGGCTATCTCCTCTGCTATGTGGGACAGCTGTAGTACACAACAAACACAATTGAATTCAGTCGTTCATTATGTGTAATTACTTATTCTTAATTAATGACAGATTTCATAGTCTTATTAAATGCTTTTGTAATCCTTAAATACTGTTAATAAGTACCACGCAATCTATCATTAATTTTCTTTCCCTATTGACGTTAAGTTACAAACGATTGCAATTGACCATGAAAGTGTAATTTCTGGTTCATGAATAAAGCTGGAGGTATAATGCCTGACAATGCTGCCACGGTGAAACATGTTTGTGAAATTTTTCTAAAATAAAAATGTTTTTCAAAATTAGTGAAATTTTCCACAAAAAAAACTGACCGATACCTCGTAATAATTGCGTGGAAATTATGCAGATTGTCATAAAAAAAAGGTGCAAAATCTTATAAAAGCTGAATATTTCCAAAAACAACATGAACAAATTGATTTAATAAGGTAATTTAATTTAGGCTGGAGGTATAATGTCCGACAATGCTGCCACGGTGAACCATGTTTGTGAAATTTTCCAAAAATAAAAATGGTTTTCAAAATTGGTGAAATTTTCCACACAAAAAAAAAAAAAAAATTGCATTGTTTTTTAAAATTGGACAAATTTTTCACCAAAAAAATAGCATTGTTTTTCAAAAATAAAGTGGCAAAATCTTATAAAAGTTGAATATTTCTCAAAACACAAAAAAACGAGCAAATTAATTTAATATAAAACATGAATGTTTAATTTCCGACACATTTTGACGCATTTTACACTGGTAATTCGTGAGGAAAATTCTGTTTTACTTAGAAATAAATTTTATCCAACCTTAAATGCTTAAAAAAAAAACAAATAAAACGAAACGTGGAAACCCAATTTCTGTTATAAAACATTGGGATGTCACATCCATTTGCAACTGGGCCACCATTGCATTTTCGTGGTCAATTACAGTAAATTATTGGAGTTTGATTTACGTTTAGTAATTTATATGGTAAGGAAAAAAATTGTTCTCTAAACAGTTACGCTTGTCCAAAAATGAGTTTCTTTTTCTCTTTAAAACGTTTGAGCTTGTGTGTTATTGGTGCGTCATTTATTCATTTTTCATAATTTCTTGTGTTTGTTAGAAGCCTCTAACCTCTCCGGACGTTTTTTAATTGTCGAATTACATTTTTTGACGTAAAATTTGTTTGTTTGTTGGCAACAACGAGCTAGCGTTTGTGAAAATAAATCTTAGTTAATAACTGTTCTCCATTCCAGTAGGATGAAGCGAGTGTCAGAGGTTCTTCACAGTGCCTCTGCCAAAAAGCCAAAAGTCGAGTCCGATGATGAAACCGTAGAAAATGTGGCGAGGGCTGTGTCCGAAGGACTCGGAGGCCCATCCGATATGAGCGCAGAAATGCTCGAATCTGCAACCGATTCGATCGTTGAATTTCCTGCTGGGGATGGAAACTTGATCGATGATGAATTTAGGTACAATTTTAGCAGTTAAAAATTGTTAATGTGGTATGGAATGCAATGCATCTAATATGAATTTTGACAATGTAGCCACGATGACAGTCAAATTCTGCATGTTATTGCTCAGCACATGGACATTACAGAACCTTTATCTACACTAAGATTACTTTTGGAACAGAAACTTGGACTTGAACTTTCAGATTATACATTTTATCTGCAGGATGTACATGAGGTAAATCGCAAACATCCATTTCCTCATTTTGTTATTTATTTGGGCCTATATATTAGGCCAGGTATTATTTGCATACTTATCTGGCAGGTTAACGGATTTACCGTTAACATCCTCAATAAATAACCGAGGTTAAATTTCTTTAAGCTTGATTCGTGCAAGAATTTGGTAGATCAGTGCGTGGAAGGTGAAGGATTAGTTCAAGTAAATGTCGAAATATCCACAAAAGGAGGTAAAAACTCTTGTTTCAACCAAATTTTGGGAACCGGCATTGTTCCTTTAGTAATAAAGCGTTACGTAATTGTTGGCATTTCCTAAATAGGTTTAAAGAAAATAAATATAGTCGATGTTTTAAAGCCAGCTGAAGAAATAGTAGATATGCCGTCGTTGCAACAAGGTATTTTCATTATACTGTTTAAGGATAACAAAAATGTATTCCAAAAACTAGCAAAAATTTAATAACGAGGGACGAAAACGGTGAAAAGAAACTTTTTCCTTTATAAAACGGAGTTACGCTTAACGATTTTTTTAAAATTTTAAATGTAATTTTATAGATACCCTAAGAATCACTCGCAAACTTTGATTATTTTGAGTCAATTTTGTTAATAAGATTTTCTTTGAAAAACCTAAAGCATGTGACCTAAAACTGATTGCGTTACTATGTACTGGACTTACAGATGATGAACAAGGCGAACAAGCTAATCCAGATATTTCAAAAATAGGCATTCCTGTTGGCGAAGAGCAAGAAAATGTAACGAGATGGGTCGTTTGCACTCAGTTTAGAAAAGAGCAAGAGCGGCTGAAAATCCCATACGGTATATAAAAATACTGCACTCTGTAACGTGTCCGCATCTTCGTGGTTGCAACGGTTCTTGAGCTCATCATTTTTTTCTCGACGCAAACAGATCCGACACTCTGGAGTGCTCTGCACGTTAGGATATGGATTCAGTGGGCTATAAAGCAGTTTTCCCTTCACGGAGTCAAGGTAGACAATTGGAATATGACGGGAAGGCACCTGTGCGAATTAAGTCATCCGGATTTCTTGAAAAGAGTTCCCTACGATAAAGGAGACTTATTTTGGACACATCTAGAGTTATTGAGGAAGTGCAAATTTGTCGGTAAGCTGGCCAACCTACGGTGCCTTTTTTACGCTATTTCGGGAAGGATAATTTGCATAATTTCCAATTAATTTCAGCCGTAGTACAGCAGCCTCCTGTGGCATCAATGGGAAACTCCGTGACGTTAAATGCCGACGGTAAGAACATTTGTATTTTACGGCGATATCCAAAAAGGCGTCTGGCATTACCCTGGCAAGAATGGCATTTATTTTATCTTCGTGAAAAACGTGATCTGCGAAAGATGGGGTTTTCCAAGAAAATGATAATTGCCACTGGGACAAAATTAATTTCTACTCGTATTTTCCTCATTTCCAATGGCTGAGAAACTCGTGCTTTTCGACGTTGAGGAAACTAAAATTTGCCTCATCAGCAATTTCCTTAAACGTTCTTGGCAATGATAAATGGTTGTCTTTAGAAAGTCCGGGATAATGAGTTACGTACTGTCAAAAAGTTAACAACTTTACCGGACGCCGCGCGCGGGCATCGAGACTTAACGAGCCGTTTTATTGATTCGCTCAATTTATACCGTTAGGTAAAGTGGCCAAGCCCTTTTCGGTAAAGGGTCGACCCAGGTCACCAAAAATTGGCATGCCTAGGATTGCGGATGGCCAGAATATTCACGCGCCGCAACCTGGCAATCGATCGGGTGAGAATTTTAATACGCATGAGCGCGTGGTTGGTATTGCAAATTAAGCAGCGGCCTTAAGGTATCTGATCACCTTGTTACCTATCGACGAAGGAAACTTATCGAATTATGCATTCGCCCGTTTGTTATTAGGGAATAATGGACAAATACAATTGTGGCAGTTCCTTTTGGAACTACTGACGGATAAGGATCACAGGGAGGATATTCAGTGGATAGGCGATGAAGGCGAATTTAAGCTTAATAACCCTGAGATGGTGGCTCAACTTTGGGGACAACGGAAAAATAAGCCCACGATGAATTACGAGAAATTAAGCCGGGCTCTCCGGTATTATTACGACGGTGATATGATTGCGAAGGTAAGATGTTTCATCCCTCGATTATTTCCATTCTGATAATGATTTTTTTTTTCTTAAAAATTTCATCGTCGCACATTCAGATGTTATTCATGTAGGGGGTAGGGGAGGATAGGTTGAGTCGCAGACAAAATTTTCATCATTCTCGAGCATAAACTCGCAAAATTGTCAACCTTTTCTGAGGTCATCTATGCAAATTTTTCCACGTTTTCCCGAGGACAAATTTGCAACATTTTCCACGTTTTCCCAGGTATAAATCTTCAACATTTTCGACTGTTTTCGAGTACAGATTCTGAGGACAAATTGGCAAAATTTTCATCCTTTTCAGAGTACAAAATTGACGTTTTCCAGGTACAAATTTGCAAAACTTTCAAAATTTTCCGAATACAATTTTTTTTAAAGTTTCTGGACACAATGGGGAGAGGGGTCCTGATTGACCAGACACAATGTGGACAGGGGGTAGGAAGAGTAATTTTGGGAAAATTGAAGGACGTCCATTTTGAATGGCCCTTAAGTTTTAAAAAAGCATTCTATTGGTCAATGTATTGCAATAATAAAGAATGAAGTTTTTTATTAATTTAGCATTAACGCTTGAAAAATGTTAAAATGCCAAATTCCGGGTTTTTTGGCTTCATCGTCTAAAGAAAAAATTGTAAATTATTAAAAATAATCGTTTTTAGTCTTCAAATTTTCTTCAAAAAGGTCTGTGGAGAAAAGATCACCAGGACACAATCTTAATGAGCTGTATTATTTATTTCATGCTTAACAATTCGGCGATTAAATGAAGATTAAGCGCTTAGTACATTTTGATATCACAACCACGTGAAAATCTAGGCATAACTTTTGTTGTTGTTTTTTATGTGGTAATTACGCACAAGTGTTGAATTTTGAATATTTCGTGTTTTCATTTTCAGGTTGCTGGAAAAAGATTCGTGTATAAATTCGTGTGCGATCTCAAGACTTTGCTGGGCTATAGCGCGGCCGAATTGAATCGGTTGGTCATCGAGTGCGAACAAAAGAAATTGGATAAAATTAGGAGTAATTTTCTGCCGACGAAGAGGCTCACTCTTTCCAAAGTTGGCTCCTGATGATTGGTAACGCAATTTTTTTTTAATTTTTCATTACATTTTTACAAGGAGAAACCTGAATGGTTATTTTCTGATAAGAGGTATAAATAGGTACCTCATTTCCTATCGTCGTGTTTACCGAGCATAAGTCGATGGAGCGAAGCGACTAATGAATGTAAATAGATGGCTAATAAGCGTAATAACAACCGGGTTGAACTAGTAACGCATATTTGTACATACGGTATCTGCGGCGCGGATTATGCTGCATCGTTATGCACAGTTAACACGAGCACTTATTTTTCGAGGCCTTAAGTATAGGCTACCGCTTACCTGATTCTTTTTGCATACGATAAGGGTCTTGACTAACAGGAAAATGGCATTCCATTTTCATTTTTTGAGAGAAGTGTACGTTCCATATTATGTAAAATGTAAATAGTTACGATTTGTAGCGACACGCACACACGTTCGATAATGAGATACATTATATGCATTCTCGGCATAATCGATCAAATTCAAACACAATTTTCCCATTCACGTCAATTGCCGGTATATTTTTTAAGTATAACGTACGAATCCGTGATTGTCCCGTGTATTTCGCGACTAATGAGAACTTACGAAACTCTTTTTAATGGTTTCTACGTCGTTTTAGAAATTTATTTCGATGAAATGTTGCGATGAAACCATAAATAAAAACCAAAAACTTTAAACTTTAAACGTGAAGGAAACCGAACTCAACAAATTCATGAAACTAGTTTTTTAAAACCTGAGCGTACACACTGCAAAAAAAACCCACATCTATAATGCCACCGTAAGTTCGGTCATTTCTTCCTTTTCACTAAAGAGCCGTAAGTTGTGTTCGGGATAGCTTCATAAACCATTAATAGTTTAATGATTTGAACATCAGTTAAAGTATTTGTACGCGATCGTTCGTATATATCAATTACTGATAACGTCATGAAATATCAGAGACTAGGTACAATTAGGTGCATCATTTTTTAATTCTATTATTTAGTATTTTACTTATATACAGGGTTATTACGAAAGAATCATCGGGTTTTGAAAATATATTTTTGTAAGTATTTCAGATACAATAGTAAATGACACACAAAAAGAAAGGGGAAAAGTCCAAGTTTAAAATGCGCCTTTGCAAACTTTGCTTTAAAATGAAACTCTGCAGAAAGCGTTTTGTGTACTCGGGTGTCTCGTGTGACACGAGGATCTCACATTGAGCATTTGTGATAGCATGATTAAAAACTTGGACATTTTCACTTTCTTTTCTTGTATCATTTACTATTGTATCTGTAATACTTTCCAAAATATCTTTTTAAAACCCGTTGATTCTTTCGTAATAACCCTGTATATAAGTTCTAAGCAAAACTTAGCTTAAAAAACGTGATTTTTTAGTTTTTGGTTTTTATTAAAAAAGTTTGCGAGGAAATTTCTTCGGTTGCCGCAAACCTAAAAAGTTTCAAGTTTTTGGTTTTTTAGTCGTAGTTTTCTGATAGCGTGTACTGGGCTTAAGTTTATTGTTTTACCGATATATTTAATCGATCTTAACTTCCATAACTCGAAAATTAAAGAATTAAAAAAAAGCTGTCGATTATGTTTACTTTAGTTTTATGAGAAAATACTTTTTAAAAAAATGTTATCTTCAGTGACTAGGAGACAAATATATGGAAAAACATTATGCTTTCTCACTGAAGAACGAAATATTGCGAACATTAATTACTACCTTATTAGGTTTCTCACGCCGCCTTATTTGTCAATTATACGATTATAATTGCTGGCTGAGCTGTGTTAGTTTATGATAAATTGATACTCTCGTTGAGGCACGGCACCGTGAGAGTATCGGCATATTTTATGGAGAAAATGTAAAAAATTTGTGAGCGTTAATTATCTACATGAATTTGCCATCATTCATTCGTTGCGATTTATGGAAATGAAATGCTTTTTAACACATTGGTACATGCATGGTTATTGAGTTGGCGTGAAGGGGTAAATAATTGTGATTAAAAATAAATAATTCAAAGATGTGCCTTTTTTATTACATCATGTTTGTCCAGTTGTTTGATATTTCTTCAACGATACGAATTCGGCGATAGAAAATCTGAATGCGATTTAAACGAGTTCACACCCCTCATATTCATTGACTAAACGTGAAATGCGAAATATAAAGCAGCGTACCAATTTAGTTTTTGAAAAAAAGTAAAAAATATTTATCAATGTTTGCAATTTTGATTCATTTTGCTTTCGCATTTATAAGCAGAAATATAATTGCAGATATACATTATACAGGGTAATTCCAGACCTGAAAAAAGTCTGGAGAAGTCAGGGAAGAATGGCTTATATTGAAAAAGTCAGGGAAATTCAACGTCGTCATGTTTTTGCAATCCAAAATTAGTGCTTCCTCGTGGTTAGCTTGGGGCCCATGTTTGAATTAGAAATTTGCAACATTTTCCAAGTTTTCCGAGTACAAAATTGCGAACTTTACCACGTTTTTCAAGGATAAAATTGCAAAAATGTCCACGTTTTCCGTGTACAAAATTGCAAAATTTTCTACGTCTTCCCAGGACAAAATTGCGAACTTTCCCACGTTTTCCGAGGATAAAATTTGAAAATGTTCCCTCGTTTTCCGAATACAAAATTACCAAATTTGCAAAAAAAATTCTTGCAATTTGTTTTAATTTTTTAAAAAATTTCTTTGTTAATTTTCAAAATTGTCTTAGTTCATTTTACGAAATATTTTCTGGTGTCGATTTTGATAAATGTCAATTATTGTCATTGGTCAGGGAAATGTTTTTCCAACACCTGGAAAAGTCAGGGAAGTGAAAAATGAAATTTCTGGGGGGAACCCTGTTATAGGCCAGTTTTCGACAGCTTATATTTTGCACTAGCTCATATTTTATTCGGTTATTTTCCCACGATCCTAATTATTTTAAAAGTTGTCAATATGTCACATTTTAGAATCATGCACGTACAGTATTACACTGCCTTAAATTCTCGGGACGAGCTTTATGAATGACCCTTTGTATTCCATGACCTCCTGCCCTGCCAGGTTGACCTTGAACGCTGTTTTAACTTGTTTAATAACAACGCGATGCTGCGGTGAGGTTACGAGGGATGTCAAGATGGACGAAATCGTATCTAAACGTTTTGACTGAGTTTTTTTAAAAAAAATACACGTAAACTCGATCCAATCCGTTCGAAATTCCGATGTTCAATCAACGCAGCATTACGAGCCTTTCTATGAAGCGCTTTACCTACGCATCGATACAGCATCGATATGTCGGGGATTCGATATTCGAAAACGGCCATTTGCACATTTTTGTTGTGATGCTGATTATATAACGTTACGACGTTCTAAGATTTCGTTGATCTCAGCAAAAAATAAAATAAAACGTTCGCGTACGGGATCGTCGCTGCGCAGGAACACGAGAGACGCGAGACGGAACGTTTTTTTGGGCAATGGTAACTCAAGATATCAGAATAAATCGTTCCATTTATGTAAGTGACCCTTCCTGTCCGCCATTGGCAAATTCGACGGTAGGATCGGCCATGACAGTCGAGCAATCGTCTGGGAGACCAGAAGTTAAATCGCAGGTAAATCTTATTTTCCCGACCTTTTATACCATCCTTCGCAGCTCGAGCGTGAACCCTACTTCTGGCGTAGCACGATGGTGCTGCTATTTTGGTTTTTTTTTTCCAATGCGGGTTATGACGCTGTACGTTGCGCGCCGTACGCCTTCTTTCGAATCTAGATCGTCATTTCTTGGATGTTTATTTTACGATTAGTCCGATATTTATAATATTCCACGACTGCAGCATGCGTGATGGTAATTTTCCTCATTTATTCACCCTCACGTTTTTTTGTTGTTGTTTTTTTTCCGGCTGTGTATTTATTCTTTTCCTCGCGTCTGGATATATTTTACGAAAGGTCGAACGGCTAGCTCAGCTCCGGTGACCTCGTGTCCTTTGCTCCCCGTGTGAAATAACGTGATATACCGTGGAAATATATACCCACGCATTAGTGTACATCGTGGTTAGGATACCCGGTATACTGTGTTTTAACGCGTGTGATTAATACTGTGAATGCACACTTGCTGCGTTTTTAGGCCCGAAACAGTCTGTCGATATGCATATGCTTATTAGATATGGTTGGTGGAAATGGTTTAAAAATGTAAGTATCGCGTGTCGTTTGGTAGACAAAAATAGGAATTAAAAAACGCGCCGATTCGATGGTTTATTCGGGATTTTGGATACATGAGTTCGTGCATGATCTACATTTTTTTATATACAGGGTTGCCACTGACCTGCGAAGTCAGGCAACTTTGTCAAAATTTAAAGAAAAGTCAGGCAAAGTCAGGT
>JAQGAO010005510.1:0-13504 GCA_034697705.1 Ommatoiulus sabulosus
GACTTGTAACAAAATCTAATGTTTTGCCAAGCTTCTCATTGCAATTGTTATTTTATTTTTCATTATGACAAAAAAAATTTATATGAATTAACGAGTAAGTTTTGTTCGGGGAATTTTGGATTTTAGTCAGGGAAAAGTCAGGGAAATTAAAAATGAAAATTTTGTTGCCACCTTGATAACGTAAATTTCTTTTTTTTAAGTGCTGCTCCACAACAACATCCAAAATCACCACCAAAGCAGCAACCACACGAAACTCCTGTTCGTAAACAACAACCGCAGCAGCAACAACAACAACAGCAGACCCAGTCACCGCATAGAGCTCAGCCTCCTGTCCAGCAATTAGAAGCACTAAAAGTGGAAGTTAAACCTCCTTCAAGAAATCCCATTCCAAGACCTAACTTTGGAAAAATCGGTCGACCTATCCGACTCAAAGCTAACTTTTTTCCTCTGAAAATAAACGGGGACTTAACCATTTGTCATTATGACATTGATATTAGTCCAGAAATTCGCAACAAAGAAAAAACACGTGAAATTGTTCGAGAATTTGTAAAGAGCTGCTCTAAGCTGTTTAAGAATGTGTACCCTGTCTTCGATGGGAAAAAAAATATGTATACACATTGTGAGTTGCCCTTCACTGATAAGGTGAGCTTAATTTTATTATTATTCCTCATTAACGCTGGATTAAACCGTGTTGCCCGAATGCAATTCTTTGCTGGGGAATTATTTGATAGATTTTTGATAACGGAAAAACTAATGTCAGTTTTTAAGCAGCTTTACATTGTTTATTTTTGTATTTTAGTATGAAGTTGAAGTAAGGCTTGAAGGAGATGGTGCAAATGCGAGGCCCTTTCGTGTGGCTATTCAGTTAGCCGCCCAGATTTCTTTACACAATTTGGTACAATTTCTTAATGGCAGAACAAAGGAAAATCCACAGGATGCCATACAGGCCTTGGACATAGTATTTAGGGAGATGCCCAATACCTGGTGAGGATATTCAATGCTTGGAAATGTTGTTAATCAATTCACCCACGTTTCTTTATCATTTGGTCTTCAAGTTAACTTGCAGACTCCAAATTATCTAGGCTGGATTAACTGATTTGCACATTTTCCTGGTTCTTTTTTCCTCTAAAAACAGGGTTCCCCCTGATCTGGAAAACCTGGAAATGTTACGGAAAAATGACTAATTTAAAATCAACGTATAAATGTTGTCACAATTCAAAAGTAATGCTTTTACGTTGTTAACCCAGGGTCCATGGGCAAAATGTTTAACAATTTCAGAGGAAAAATGTTTAAAATTTTTACGAGAATTTTCACTGAATTTTTAACCTATTCCGAGGATAATTTTTCTAACAGTTTCCGAAGACAAACTTGCGATTTTTTTCACGTTTTCCAAACACAAGTTTACAAAATTTTCAACTGTTTGTAAGTGCATGAAGATTTATAAAAGTTTAAAACAGTTGCAGAGTGGAGATTTGTTAAACTTGCCACATTTTTCGATTATAAATTTGTAAAATTTTCAAAAAGATTTCAAAACCTTTTTCTATTTTTAGTAAGAAGTAAATTTTGAAAAATATCAATGTTAAACATGATTTGCGAAATCGTGGTTAATATTGGCATATGTCAATTGTGTCGTTGGTGAGGGAAAATTGAATATGAAATTTCTGGGGAATCACTGAAAAATTTCGAAGTGCGAAACGTATATAGGGAATACGTTTTTAAATTAATTAGTTTTTTCTTTTTAAGAAATATGAATTTCTGCTTGATAATATTTTAGGTATTTATTGTGTTTCATCAATTTGGCACTGCCTACTAGGAATTTTCACTTTATTTATAAATCGAATTTTCTAGTGTGAGTTCCAGGTTTTTGTATTTCAAAATGTCAGATTAGAAGGTTACATAGATTTACAAGTATTTACTTGCGCTATGGCTTGAGAAATTCTTTTCGTTTAATCTTTCAGTTCCATACCTCTTGCCCAGTACTTCTTCACTCATCCTGTAAAACGTGCTGGTGTTGGACTGGAGTTTTGGAATGGCTATTATCAAAGTGTCCGGCCAACCGCTTGGAAGACTGTCATGCTTCAAGTTGATTGTGTGTACCTATAGAATTAAACAAAATTATCATAACGTATTTGTCTGTTGTGGTGATGCTCATGACCAACTAGTTATGACCAGTCGTACTTATCTTAACATATCGGTGTTTAATTACTTTCTCGATCGAAGCTTCCGTGAGAGTTTTCCATAAAGGACAAACAGTCTTGGCACTTTTAGAAGAGGTTCTTGGGAGAGGTGCATCAAATAGACGTTTGACGAGAGATGAACAAGCCACGTTTCACAGTCATATTAAAGGTAAATTTTCCTGTAAATGTTTCTTGAAGTTAGCACTTTTAAGAAAAATTATTTTGATTGGAAAAAAATAATGTTTATTATTTGTTTTTTTCTGAACATTTTTTTATTTAATTCATGATATGATATTAAAATACTTGAAAAATAAAACATTTGTTACGATAGGGCTAGCAGTTGAAATTGATACAACAACTTACCCGATGCTCACCAGGCGCACATACAAGTTAATTGGCCTGTCAGAAAAACCAGCAAATGAACAAAAGTAGGCGTACATTTTAGATTATGTTAATTTGTTATTGACTGGTTTTTGCTGCATTTTGTTTTAAAAGTTAAAATTCTCAGTTTGCATTCATATTCCCTGTAGGTTCCCTATGAGCCAGGAAGCTGGTCCTGACATTCCATGCATAGTTGCAGACTACTTTGTGAGGCAGTATCAACTCCGTCTCAGGTTGCACATTTGGTCAATTTAACCCTGGGAGTAACTACTGGCTTGCTAATTTATCTATGTTCATTCTTATTATGTGTCTAGATTTCCTCATTTGCAATGTGTTCAAGCTCAGCCAAAAGATAAACATCGCTATATTCCAATGGAAGTAAGATACTCAAATAACTTACTTTCATCTTGTACTCGGATGGCTTATTTAGATCAGTGTTTCTCAACCGTTGGTCCGTCAGTGTTTCTCAACCGTTGGTCCGTGAAAAAGTTCGGATTCTGATTATTTTAAATAACCATGGGATTTTCATTTTGTATCATTAGATTTTGAAACTATAGCCAAAAAAAGTATAAAGAAAGACCGGAAAAGTCAGTGAACTAGAAAATGACTGGCAAAGTCCGGGTTATTCCACATATTGCTGTTGTCACAATCCAAAATTAATGCATCTGCGAGTACGTGGTTAGCTCAGCACCCCTTTGCAAACTTTTTAAAATTTCTACAGTGTACTGTAGAAATTTTTAAAAGTTTGCTTTTTTAAAATTTTAGAAATTTTAAAATTTTTTAAAAATGTTCAATAATTTCCATGGACAAAGTTGTGAAATTATCATCAGTTTCTGGGGACAAATTTTCAAGAGTTTCGGAGTTCAAATTTTCCACATTTTCCGAGTACAAATTTACACTATTTTTAGATCTTTTCCGAGAACAAATTTTCAAAACTTCCAATATTTTCCGAAGACAAATTTGTACAATTTTCTAATGCTAATTGTGTTAAAATTTTTAAAATTTTCTTACGTTATTTTTGTAATTTTTACGAAATTATCATTAGTAAATTTTACAAACTTTGGAATGTTTTATAAGGTCGATTTTGCAAAATCATGTATAACATTGGCATAGTCAGTTTTGACATTATTTCGGCCAGTAAAATTTGTTTGAAAACCTAGAAAAGTCAGGGAAATCGAATATGAAATTTAAAATATCGCCGTGTTCTGCAGGGGTGAAAAGGTTGGGAAACACTGACTCAGATGACATACATCGCGTGCATTCCTTGGCATAAAATTGCCACTGGCAATTCATTCTTTGTTTATAATATAAAGGAAGAATGAACAAAAAAAAACTTTTGGTTAATTTTTACTCTGTGGAATTCTCAATCTCTCTATCTTTCTGCACAATATAAATTCGTAGAGTGAAAATTACGAAACTAATGAACAAAATCGCTATAACTGAAAGAGTTATACAGTACTGAAAGTTATAGACCCTCTTAACATGATATTTTGCGTTACACCATAATATAAATCCTTTCTACATTGTAGATGTGCATTGTGAAGAAAGGGCAGCAGTTGAAAAAATTGAGCGAGGAATTAACTTCCCAGTTAATCAGGGTAATTGCATTATTTTTTTTCTCAGGCAGGTTGTTACGTTAATATCGGATAGCTAATTTTGTATAATTACAGTACTCGGCCAAACCTGCACCTCTGAGGGAACAGGAAATAAACAAAATTGTATGTTTCTCATTTTCGGGATACTGCTGAATTGTTGTCTGTTTTAAAATAATTGTTTTTGAAAATTCTTTTAATTAGGTGAGTAGCCTGAACTTCCCAGCCGATAAAATCTCGCAGGCGTTTGGGATATCTGTCCAAAGTAAAATGGTGGAATTCAATGGGCGTGTTCTTCCTGCTCCAGCCATTGAATATAGGGTTCGTGATTTTCAGATTGTTCATTGTGCTTTTGATAGTCATTTTTTTCTGAATTTTTGCTGTGAGCTTAAACAAATATTGCGTCATTATTTCAATAACCTAGTCTAATAAAAAAGTAGACGTCCGTGATGGTAGTTGGAATATGAGAAATAATCACTTTTTCACTGGTGGTACTGTTGAAGAAATGGCTGTGCTCTGTTTCGATGGTCGCACGCAGGATGGTGTTTTAAGGTAATTTTGTTTGGCATTAAAGAAAATTGTAATTTTTTCCATTGTTACTTACCAATTTTTTTTTTTAGTACCTTTTGCAGAGAACTTTCACAAGCTGCCCGTGATGCTGGCTTGACTTTGCCAGCTGTTCCACGTGCAATGCATAGGCTAAGATCGGCAAATCAAATTCGTAGTTGTATACAAAGTTTACTTCACGAATTCAGCAATTTAAATCTGATCATTGTTATAATGCCATCTTTTAAAAGCAGTGAAATATATGGTAAGCTAATTGTTACATTGGTTTTCAATTGGAATCGACTTTGGCAATGATTTTTGATTTCCAAAAATATCATTTAATTTTTTTTTTCAACAGGTGAAATTAAAAGAGTAGGGGACCTTGAAATTGGCGTGGTCACGCAGTGCGTTTTGCCAAAAAATGTATTCAGAATAAGCCAGCAGACACTGGCAAACCTCTGTCAAAAAATCAATGCTAAGTTGGGGGGAACTAATGCCATTATTCCGGCACAAGTGTTGTGAGTGTTAAATTTGTCGTTAGTTTTTTCTCGACTTTTAATTATGCAGATTGCTGAGAGGCTTTTTACTTTTACTTTAGTTCTCCTATAATGAAAGAGGCTGTGATTATTATGGGTGCTGATGTAACACATCCAGCCCCTGGTGATGACACAAAACCTTCTATTGCTGCTGTAAGTAAATGTTTTTTAGAATATATTGTCATTGAAGTAAGATTTAAATATGTTTTCAGGCTTCCCCACACCTGGAAAAGTATGGGAAATCCAACGTAATTAATGTTGTCATGCACATGGCAACCAAAATTCTAAAATAAATGCTTTATGTGGTTGGCTCAGGATTCATATGTAAACATTATAAAATTTTGCCAGTACAAATTTGCAAAATTTTCAACAGTTTCCGAGGGCTCATTTTCAATTTTTCGAGAATAAATTTGCAAAATTTTCCACATCTTCCGAATACAAGTTTTCAAACTTTTCGTAATGCAAATTGTCAAGATTCCAAACTTTTTGGTTTGTAATAAAATTTGCAAGATTTCCAGCACTAATTTGAAATTTTTTTTTTCTGTTTTTGAGCACAGATTTTTAATGTTCCACATTTTCCAAGGAGATATTTGCCATTTTCCTAACTTTTTCGGAGTACAAAATTGCAAGGTTTTTTCCTAGTACTACTTTGAAAAACTTTCAACTTCCGAACATCAATTTGTACATTTTTGAAAATGTTCTCATGTTCCTATGTTAATTTTGAAATTTTTTAAATATTGTCCAGTTTCGATTTTGCAAAATCATGGATAATGTTTTCATATTTCAATTTTGATATTGTCATCTGGTCAGGGAAATTTACTTAAATGCCTGGGAATGTCAGGAAAGTTGAATAACTTGAATATTAAATTTCTGGGGGTACCCTTGTTTTCGTGCCTGGATAAACAGTATGATCCTTTTTATATCTCAGGTGACTGGTAGTTATGACAAGCAGGCGTTCAAATATGCAGCTCGGATCAGCATGCAAACACATCGCAAGGAAATCATTGAGGATTTGAAGGATATCACCGTTCAGTTGCTGAAGAATTTTCGTGAAAAGCTGCCAGGTGCACCAGCACCTAAAAGAATTATTTTTTACCGTGATGGTGTCAGTGAAGGACAGTTTAAGGATGTGAGTTTTTATCAAAATTTTCAATACTTCATGTTCATCAAGGGTAGATAGTTGGCTGTAAAATTGGTAACATTTCTTAAAATGTTTCTGGCTATATTGGGTTTAGATGTTTTCAAAATACAATAGAGACTTGAACAGAAGCATTGCAGTTAGCACTTTTGTGGTTGTAATTTTAGAACACTAGCACTAATTGGTGAAATTTGTGATACATGAGATTGGAGAAAGATAGTAACACGACCATTGAAGTACGTTTTAATAAAAAACAACGTTTCGGCATCCATTCAAGTTTAATCTCTAAAAATAATTACATTAATTAATTTAAAAAATGATTACATTAATAAAGTTAAAAATGCAAACATTTTCATCCACGGAAGGTGGGTGAAAAACTAGAGGTAACAATGGTGAGGAAAAAAAGGGGATATTAATGTTAAGTTAAGACATTTTCGAAACAATATTAGAAACTGACCATAAAATTTAATGTAGCAGAAATACGTGTGGAAGGTAAGACCCACTTGTTTGTTTTCTAGTATTTTATGGTCAGTTTCTAATATTGTTTCGAATATTTCTTAACTTAACATTAATATCCCCTTTTTTTCCTCACCATTGTTACCCCTTAGCTAGGTTTTCACCCACCTTCCGTGGAGGAAATTATTGTATTTCGTGGATGAAAATGTTTGCATTTTTAACTTTATTAATGTAATTATTTTTATAGATTAAACTTGAAGAATGGCACATGGGTGCCGAAACGTTGTTTTTTATTAAAACTTACTTGGTCGTGTTACTATCTTTCTCTATTATTCTCTCCGACCACTTGAAGAATGGCTTACATGAGATTGGAAAGAATGATTTTCTAATTTGGTAATGCCTTGTGTGGTTCATACTATATTTAAAGCATTGATTTTTTTTAGGTCCTTGCCAGTGAGTTGCAAGCCATTCAACAAGCATGTTTTGCATGCCATCCATCGTACAAGCCCCTCATCACATTTATTGTGGTGCAAAAGCGTCACCATACACGTTTGTTTTGCCGTAATGAACGTGATAGAGTTGGAAAATCTGGTATGCCTGGTTAAAAAAAACTTAACATTTTCTGTTATACCATTAAACTCAATTGGTTTCTATTGTTTTTTGAAAATACAGCGAAAGCCTGTTAATTCGATCACGCTTAATTAAGTCATCCATTTTATTCGATCAAAACCTTCTGAACAGATTTCTTCCTTTGCTGCCCTTTCATGAAAAAGTCGCTCATCTCATAATTTCATCATATTTTCCACATGTCGCATAACGCCAACACGTGAAACAAGTTTGAGTAGCATTCATACAAGCACGGACATGTTTGGACATCCTGCAGGCAAAAATCTAAACATCTAATGCATCAGCGGCTGTACTGATATAGATTTTCTGCGTATTTGAGAAAAATAAATTTCAGTTGTGTTGCAGCAAACAGGCAACATCAAATCCTACTTACAACTGTTTTTTTATAAATATAATTTTAAAAAATATGTGAATACGAATGTACTGTTAAATATTTGTATTTAAAAAAAATCTGAGAGCGCATTATATCGGTAACGTCAGTCTTTAGCGTGTTTTTTGACGTGCATCGACTATTTCGGTCCAACTCGCTTCGACCAACGTGAACGAATTAAACGGCTTCCTCTGTAGTGAAAATTATTGGAAACTAAAACAGTAATAAATGTACATTGTTTTTTCATGTTTTTATCAGGAAACGTCCCAGCTGGAACCACTGTAGATACAGACATTGTTCATCCATTGGAATTTGATTTCTATTTGTGCTCTCACAATGGAATTCAGGTTTGATTTTTTTTTTTTTTGTAATCTAAATTTGTAAAGCGTTGTTCAGGTTTTAAAACCCCTGAATCAACAAAACAACCATTCCATTCTCGCTGAATTTATCAATCATTGTTATGGCTGCAAATATCGGGACTGAAAAAAGGCACAAACCTTTTTCCTATTTCAAGCATGCATGTATTGCGTGACATTTCATTAATTTCATTGACGAAAATTACCCGGAGGTAGAACCAGGCATGTGTTCTTTTAGTTGTTGATTTGATGAAATGATTAGGTGATGTAACCCCCCATAGTAGCACTGCATAAGGTCAATTGTGCCGAATTGCCAGAATGTGATGAGTGCAAGAAATATGGAATTGGCTGATTTGTTGTTCTATGTGTTGAACAAATTAAAATTATCACTAATTTCAGTGCTTTTGATAATTGCAAAATGTATTGAAATTTCCTCAAAAAATCTCACCGGTGCACTCTTTAGTTCTCAAACTCCAGAATTTAGGTCATTTGAATGTGTTTTTTTTTATTTTTTCATGCACTTGTATTGAAAAATTTAAATTTGTTTTAGGGCACCAGTCGACCTGCGCATTACTACGTCTTGTACGATGATAGTAATTTTAATGCAGATGAAATCCAAAAGTTGACTTATCAACTGTGCCATGTGTATGCCCGTTGTACACGTTCCGTTTCAATTCCTGCACCTGCGTATTACGCGCATCATTGCGCTTTCAGAGGAAGGTGTTACTTTGATCGGTAAGCATTCTTTCTAATTCTATAACTGGAGTAATGGCTGGTTTGAATATAGATGTGTAGTTCTCAGCATCACCACCGCCTGTTTTATATATGAAAAATTGCGGTTGCAATACAGGTTTGATACTACTATTGATAGGGGAGCATTTATGGAGTTGTCTATGAGCATAGATTTGAAAATATTACCTCATATTGAATGCAAGATTAGGCAATGCTTGTTTCTTTGAAAGTAAAAAAGGATTTTGCAATTGGTACAATGGGTGTTCAGTAAGTTTCTGAATTTTTATGACATTTATTGGAAAATTCTTCCATCATTCCGGAATATTTTGCAAAGATTTGGTTCCAAAAGTACACGTGCTTTAAATTCAAAAGTGTAAAGATTGACTTTTTTTTTTGAATAATTGATGACGTTTCTATATATTCAGGGTACCCTCAGACCTGGAAAAGTCAGGGATGAATGACTTATTTTGAAAAAATTAGGGAAATTCAACGCAGTCGAGTACAAATTTGCAAAATTTTCCACGTTTCCACTTACTAATTTGAAAATTCTCCACGTTTTCCGAGTACAATTTTGCAAAATTTTCTACGTTTTCCGAGTACAATTTTGCAAAAAATTTTCCACGTTTTCCGCGTACAAGTTTGCAAAATTTTACACGTTTTCCACTTACTAATTTGAAAATTCTCCACGTTTTCCGAGTACAATTTTTGCAAAATTTTCCACGTTTTCCGAGGACAAAACTGCAAAATTTCCCACGTTTTCCGAGGAGAAAATTGCAAAATTTTCCACGTTTTCCAAGGCCAAATTTGCAAAACTTTCTACACTTTCTAAATACAAAATTGTCAATGTTTTCTATGTTCATTTTCCAAATTGTCATTAGTAAATTTTGCAAACTATTTTCCTGTGTCGAATTTGCACAATATGTCAATTTTTGACATTATCATTGATCAGGGAAATTTATTTTAAAACCTGGAGAAGTCGGGGAAGTTGAAAATGAAGTTTCTGGGGGAACCCTGATATTTCTCTCAAAAACTTAATGAACACCCCGCTGTAAACTTTTGTCTTGATTGATATTCTGGCCAGAGAATTGACATGTTTCTCAGTAATTTGAGCTCAGAAGTTATATTGTGCCATGCTGCAAAATCGAGGATTCAAATGTTTGATGCAATATATTTTCATTTTAGACAACAGGAGCATCATGAGATCCCGGAAGGAAATAGGGATGATAGACAAGTTTTACGCGCAATGAACGACAGATGCCTGTTGCACCAGGATTATAAGGGCATGTTTTTTGCTTAATTTTAAATGTGGACCTATAAGTTCCTATTTTGTTTTTATTTCTTCATTACGTTAATTATAAAATGTTTTATTCATACTTTCTAATAAAAAGTGTACCAAATTTTGCCCCCCCCCCCCCCCCTCCCCAGGAAACCTATCTTTATTTTCCTGAATAATGCGACTGAATACAACCAGTTTACAAGTAATGCTTTTATGTTGTTTTTACTTGCAAACTTTTATCAGTTGATCAATACTCATTTGCACGACGTTAGGTGCTCTTCTGCCGTTACAATTTTTAAAAATTTCTGATTAGCACGGTTATAAATTGGTGTACTATCACAACAATAGCTTGTAGCTTACGGTAGGATTATTCACTATACTACATGTAGTTGTAATGATAGAAGAGAACCTGGTGAAACCTTGTTAGGCACAACTTTGTGAAAGCATTGCAATGAAACTGGCTATGTTTAAATTCCTAATAACTTGCTTCACTTGTGAAAATCTCTGACCAATTAATTTCTTTGTACTTTCTTAAACTGTATGAATTATTTTTGTCCTGGCTGTATCATTATATTTGTTGAAGGGATGCATTTCGGGTAGTGTTATTATACCATAGTATAGATGGGCGAGCTGAGTTTCCGGAGAGTTTGGAACGGGTTTTTAGGTGTTGAAATGGCGAGTTTGAGCAACTATTTTCGAGCCTGAATTCAAATCTGAAAATTTATTGCTCAATTTAAACACTAATATCCTCGGGCTACTTCAAAGCGATTCAATTAATTGTAGAGCTACTAGAGCAATTATTTCGGAGTAAGTTGACTTGTTGACTAAATGTCTAAAGTTGACTAAATTGACTCTGCAGTTCAGCTCGCCCATTTCTACTACTACATAGAGACAAAAGTGCTCCAAACTGCCTTGTGTTATGTGATGGTAATATGCTTTAATTGACATAAGAGCTCATTTACATTGCATTATTTGTAAAAAAAAAAAGAATGAAATATATTTTAAACATGCATTTGAAATGTATTGAATTAAAAATAGCTGGAATATACACGTTTAAATACTTATTTTCAGTTGTTTAAGTAGAAAATATTTCTCCCCATTTAAGTGATTATGGTTAAATAATGTGAAATACCACAACAAATACATGTAGTTAAGTTAAACTACTTTACATTTTCTGAAGACGAATTTGAGAAATTTACAAGATTTCCAACCTTTTTCAACACAAATGTGCAAAAATTTCAACTGTGAAGGAGTAATCCTTCACAAGATCATTCTGCGTTTTGTGGAAATGGTTAATTTCGAAAAATAAAAGGTGATTTGTGTTTTTACTAATTTTTAAAAAAAAATTAAGCAAATTGTGAAGGAGTACCGATTTATAAAACTTTCAACAATTTCCGCTGATAAATTTGCAAAATGGTCAACAGATTCCGAGAGAAAATTGGCAAAATTCTCAATCTTTTCAGAGTATAAATTTTCAACATTTACAACCTTTTCCGTGTACAAATTGCAAAACTATCAACATTTTCCGAATAGAAATTTAAAAAAATTTCCTATGTTAATTTTGACAATTACTCAAAAATTACATTAATAAATATTGCAAAACTCGATTTGCGAAATCGTGGATAACACTGGCAAATGTCAACGTGGTTGTTGGTCAGGAATTTTTTTTAAATCCTGGAAAAGTCAGGGAAGTTGAATATGAAATTTCTGGAGGGATCCTGTACTCTTTTCGCGCCTACTATCTACACGTAAGCATTTTTACGAACCATTCCGCTAGTCCCGAAAAGTATCCCATAGAACTAATTTTCATTTTCATTCCGGATTGCTGACTGAACTTGCACATTCTTTCTGTTCATTAACGGTGGGCATTCAATTTCTTCTTCTGGGAAAGGGAAATTTCCCCAAATTGGCCGAGTTTCGGATCTTTCAAGTTAGCGAAAAGAGGAGGAAAGTAAAAATTACCTGATCCACACCCAAACTTGACATTATTTGACTAAAAAAGGATTGGATTAGCAAGTCCAAGATCATCCTGCATTTTGTGGAAATGGTAAATTTCGAGAAATAAAAGGTGATTTGTGTTTTTTGAGGTGAGTGCAGTCGGCATTTTTCTTTTTTTTAATGCCATTCCCATTTAAGAACTTTCTGATTTACGAGCTTTTCAGGGTTTTCTTCTGCTGGGAAAGGAAAATTTCCCCAAATTCGCCGAGTCTCGGACCTTCCAAGTTAGTGAAAAGGGGAGGAACGTATAAATTACCCGATCCACTTCCAAATTAACACCATTTGACTAAAAAAGGATTGGATTAGCAAGTCCAAGATCATCCTGCATTTTGTGGAAATAGTAAATTTCGAGAAATAAAAGGTTATTTGTGTTTTTACTAAATTTTTTTTAAAATTTCTTGCGACTAAAGGGGAGTGCAGTTAGTATTTTTCATTTTTTTAATGCCATTCCCATTTAAGAACTTTCTGATTTAAGAGCTTTTCAGGGTTTTCTTCTGCTGGGAACGGGAAATTTCCCCAAATTCGCCGAGCTTCGGACCTTTCAAGTTAGTGAAAATTGCCATCACAACCTCAAAAAAGAATGGAGTACCTGGAGGTTCGCAAAAACGCGAGTCCAGTGTTCAAATTTCCCGCTTTGCAAGATTCGATGACGTCACAAACAGGAAACAGGTGGCGGGCTTGGCGGCAAAAGTCATCACGTTGTTGTTCGGACAAGTTTCGAATTCGATCAATAGTTTGTTGTATTGTACGTGACATCTTTTCTTGTTCAATGCGAGTTTAATCCTCAATTAATTCAAGGTGACAGTGTATGCAGCATTGCAGTCACTTTGCCATTCAGTGTTCTAGAATCTAGCCGTTTCACAGTTGCAAATTCACGAGGTAAGATGAGTGAGTCCACCGTTGAGGTCGAAATTATCGAGGATGATATTCCTGATGTCCGAATCTGTCAAGAACGATGCGAACAGTTTGCTACACTGACAGGGACCGACACTGCGTGTGCCCAGTTTTTCTTGCAAGACCGCAAATGGGACTTAAATACATCCGTCAATGCATATTTCGATGCCCAACAGAATCAAGCAGGACCGGCGCAGATGTCCGAAGTGGGGTTATCTGCCATTCCATTTGAGTAAGTATAGAACAGGGTTCCCCCAAACCTGGAAAACCTGGAAATTAGGTCATCGAACTTGAAAATGACCAGGACAAGTCAGGGAAGAATGGTTTACATGGTTGCCACTGACCTGCAAAGTCAGGCAAAACTGAAAATGTCAGGCAAAGTCAGGCTGAGGTCTGGAAAAAATTATTATTTGGGGAAATGACTA
>JAQGAO010005511.1:0-13503 GCA_034697705.1 Ommatoiulus sabulosus
AAAATTGCAGCGGACAAAAAGTAGAAAGTAGACGAAGTAACTTACATAATTTTAAAGTCTCCATGTGCTCTTAGCCTTAGTTGTTAATAATTCTTTTACACTGTTAAAGTATACATGTTACCGTTGCCAGGGTCCTCGAAAGACGGGCGCTATTATGCATAGTAAATGGTTAAGATATTGATTACATACAGTGGACTATTACATAAAAATACTTGCTCGTTATTTAATTTCCATATGAAGGGCATATATATACTGGTAATTTATTTCAATATACTTGGTTCCACGTAGACTAATCTCATATTTGTCTTTAAAATCTCATACATGTAAAGTGCCCATTCACGTACTGTATTCATTAACAAGCAGATTTTTTCATATATTGGAATAAAAATATTAACATTATCATTATTGGTACAGTGTAGCTGTTCCTCGATTTAGAAATGTATTACACTAATAGTCAAGCCCAAAAGTAAACGTCACATGTGACATGATATTACCACAAGATATTTCTATTAGCGGCGAAAATCAATTTCAACGTCATTACTTCATTACTCGCAGCTATCAACTGGTTGGAAATGACAGCAGGCCATTTTTGTATCTCCCTATTAAAATGCTTATTTTTTTTATTAAGGTTATAAAGCACGCGTCGTTGAACTTGTATTTTTAATTTGGTAACAAATTGAAATTTACTGATAGAATTGGCCATATACACGTATGTTGTATTACACGGGCAATCAAGATAAATTAACCTTTAATTTATTTCGCCGCTGTTTTTTTTCCCAAACATAAAGAGCTAAGGTTTCAAAGACCCCCCAGGTATGTAAAAGTTGGAAAAGCTTCGGTACATAGTGTTACGAGGGTAGAAGAACATCCCATTCCATTCATTATCGTTGGCTCCATGAGATTGTCATGTCTGTAATCGTGTAGCAGAATAGCAACAGTTTAATGAAGACGTCCAGATAAACGAAGCTGTAAAAATATCCTTCCCTTAGCTTTTGGCCAATACCCTTATGAAATTATTAAGAGGAGATTTACGAGAGCAGGCCAGAAAAAGATAATGAAGAATGTTGCGGTTTTCGTTTTTTTCTCTTCTTTTATACGAGAAAATAATAATAATAAAAAAAAACGTTCCCATGCGCGTATGAAAAGAGCTTATATTCATCCTTCGTCAAGGTGCTTTCAAAAATAGTTCTCGGCCACCTGACCAGACGAAGGCGTGGTATTAATCATTACAGTAATAAGCTCGTGCATTCACGGGCAAATTTAATCCAGCACGTAAACGCCAATAGAAAACGTCGGATTTGACGGCACTATTTAATTACCGCATTAAAAATACAAGTAACACGCATGCGCACTGCTTGCTGAGAACAATCACGAATTCTTGTAAAAAGTCGTTTTCGGCAACCCCTAGATCGAGCATTGTTTTTCGCTTCTAAATATTGTATACATGCATAGCATTTACTAATGCTGCACATTCAATTTTGAAAATGTGAATCCTGGTTCATTGTTGCTCGGTTCCCCACTTAAATGAAACATCATAATCAATACATGCATGTGAATCGCAGATTCCGGGCTTAAACCGTGTAGCCTGATTGATTGTGACAACGTATTTAATTTCTATAGGACAATCTAATTTCCGACTTAAACGTCACACAAATCACAGTATACGAAATACCAGTATGGGCACTCCGTGTCGGCACCTTTCATGTCCCTCTGTCCCGAAAATACGACTGCAGCGCAAGAATTCATATGGTGGCAGCTGAGCATAATAACGCTCAACGATAGGACGCGATATATGATCGTATCGTAGGCGATGTGTCACTCGCTCGGCATAGGAAAAGATACCCACAGGGTGGCACAAAACTGCCCGATTGGCTAAGTGAGTAGCAACGCTACAAAGTTTCGTCTGGGAAACGTGTGCAGCAGATGAAAAATGCCGCACCATGACATATCACATTTTGATAAAACAGACGCTGCCTACAAGGGCAAGTGCCTATAGCGATATATGGGTGTGGCTTAACGCGCATTTTCCCGATTAGCCGCCGCTAGTCGGAAAGTTGGCGCTGCGAAGATGGACAGGAGGAATGCGCGGAGTGCACACACTGGTATTTCGTATACTGTGCACAAATGTCCTTTAGTGTACTTTTCTCGAACTTCGAAGTTGCTGAAGCAGCTCCAGAAGCAACTGTAGAAGCATGCATGTACAACCGGTCTATTTGGAGTCGAGAATGAAAACTAATATCACTCGTTCGTTGTGTCGTTTCAGAAATCTTCAAGATGGGCGCCGAGATTCCCGTGTGGGTGGGCGGCCTGCAGAAGTGGATCACGGGACTGACCAAGAAGACGACGTGTGAAGACATCGTGCGGGCACTACTGCGCGCCGAGGGTCGGCCGCTGGTGGAGGAGCAGGACTGGACGCACTATGTCATCGTGGAGCGCTGGCGGAAGGTGGAACGCCCCCTGGATGCTAAGGCCAAGATATGGAAAGTGTGGAAGACGTGGGGCGAAGAGCAAAACGAGGTGAAGTTCACCCTGAAGAGGGTGCCACCGACAACGCCGAAAGACGTGAAGACGGTGCGGAAGCGGCCGAACTCCAAATTCTGGCGCCAAGGCGGTGCCAAAACGACAACGACGCTCCATCCCCGCAAGCTTCTGCAGCAGCAGCAGCACGCTAAGAGCGCCGGCAAGGACGTGGATGGTCGGATCACGGAGACCATGGAACGGCTGATGAAAGTAATCATAGCGC
Organism: Ommatoiulus sabulosus; assembly: GCA_034697705.1. Lineage (NCBI taxonomy): Eukaryota > Metazoa > Arthropoda > Diplopoda > Julida > Julidae > Ommatoiulus > Ommatoiulus sabulosus. The sequence goes on from JAQGAO010005511.1 coordinate 2,744, forward strand.
AAGGCGAAACCATCCAGGCGCAACTGCGTCGCCTGGAGGAGAAGGATGATCAAATCGACTGCTTCGAACAGCAGATGCACGTGATGCGCATGGAAGAAATGGGCGCCAACTATTTATTGGACACGTATCTGGGTGACGGCGCACACTACACCGCGCTCCCCGAGATCGGTGCGCCCCCTGGATCGTGCCCAGAGCCCCTACAGCAGGGTGGCGCCGCGGAGTCCGACGACGTCGATGCCACGGTGCGCAACCTGCGCCGCTGCGCGCGCTACTACGAGCGCTTCCTGGAGATCAGCGAAAAACTGGAACAGGAAGAGGAGGCCGTGGCGTGGCTGACGTCGCAGATCCGGGTGAGACAGGAAGCGACGTCTCTGGATGACGCCGGCCACGAGGACTTGATGTTGGAATTGAAGGCGGCGCACGGCAGCTTGCAGCGGCTGGCTGCCATCAACGCTGCCAAAGACGCTGAAATCGAAGAGAACGACGCCGCCCTCATGGACATCCGGCGTCTGATGGAAGACAAAGGGTGCTACGTAATGCACCTGGAAGAGGACTTGAGTGCCACCGACGAGGACAACGAAAAGCTGCGGCTTCAACACGAAACGCTGCTCAACTGCAACACCAAAGTGAGCATGGCACCAGATGGCGTCCCCATCAGAGTTAAAGATCCAAATAACGATACGGACTCCAATTCGGACACGGGATTAAGTTCGCTGCACAGCAGCAGCGACGATGGCGTTTACGCGTTGGACACCTTAGTATGACCTCGGGCGGCGCGCGGATGCATATAGTGATACCGAACGAAATGAATAGGGCACTAGGGCAGAATTTTCGGCGGTTAATCGGTTAGGCAGATTGGCAGTCATGACTAAACTGATGCAAACTGGTGCGACGGAGCGCCACCTTTATTCATGGCTACCATAGAGCAACAAATCCCCAACGTGGGACTAAGAATTAAGTTATTTTTTATTTGCAAATAGGGAGAGTAATAAAAACACTAATGCAAGCGTTGTCAATTTTTTTTTAAAGAAATCAGTTGTAACTATTGATACTTGGACCACACAGTCAGTGCCCCGTAGACGATGCCTTTATTGAAAATTTGCTTAACCATTTAACCCCCATTGCGTTCTGTCTAAGTGCCAACATTGTAAAAAAGTTGGTCACTTTGATATGTAAATAATTATATGACGTGTTTGTTGTTCGTAGTAGTGTTAAAATGGCGGTTAGCAGAATAAGATTTAGCTGAGCTGTGCTCTGCTCTGTATTCTTCGAGCTTTTAAAACCGTGGCAATTGCAGAAGCTGTTTCACAAGAGTCCAATTTGTATACTGTAAAAATCCGCATTGACTTAAGACGCACCTTCAAGGGTTACTTATTGTATGAAGATTTACGAACAGCAAGAGTGGAAAAGTCACCTCCTGTCCGCAGTCTAACTTGACAAATAATGTAAAAATTATAAATATTACGATCTCACTTAAATTGGTGCAATTTCATCCAAAAAGAAATAATTGAATGAGTACTAAATGGCCATTTTTTCATCGGAATAATGATTTAAATACATGTATATTTGCACGGCTTATTCAAATTGTGTTGCAAGATCATGTCAATTGGACCATTTGCTTTTAAATGGAATTAATTCTTGGCACCTAAGGGCGGGAGCAGGGTAAAACTTTTAAATTATGTTAAGTTACTTACCGACCACTAGCGCCAACCAGCGGGCTAACAAGTGCTAATGCGTTTTAAATGAGCCTGCTCGAAGTGACACATTAACTTAGCCAGGCCGAAGGCCGACAATCGGGAAGGAGGCTGGTAAGATACAGAGTGGCACACGGATCACTATTGGGCAAAAGTGGAGCCATGCGCGATAGGCCGGGTCGTACCTCACTCGATTGTATGCAGCCTAGGTACCGTAAAAACGTGTCCTGCGCTCAAAATGAGATGCGAAATATTAATGCGCATGTGCGCGAATATTTCCGCGGCATGTTTGACCTTGCACAACGCATGCAGATATCAGGGTTCACTTTGCGCAGGACATCTGCAAAAATTGCAGCGGACAAAATGTAGAAAGTAGATGAAGTAACTTACATAATTTAAAAGTTTTACCCTGCTCCCGCCCTAAGTTTATATTCTTCACGTTTGTTATAAAACTTAATCTTAGTGTTAACTGCATGGAACAATAAATGAAACTGATGACTTTTTCTTTGTCGATGGCAGAGTTGTTACTTTTAGAAAAGTTTATAATTTGAAATGATTCTCTTGGTGGCCAACCTCCCACGCCGATTTTGATTCATCTTCAACTTTTGACCCCGGCATAATGCCGTGTTTCTATTCGAAATTGCAACAAGTCCAGTCTCTACACTTGTAGATATCTCGAGGAAATATATCACGAATGGCCTTAGGCATAAACTGATTTCCAAACAAGGCCGAGATATAACTTTGTAAGCATACAGTAATTAACTGCAATTCCACGCGACCCCCACAACCTATAGTTATTGATGTGACACTTCCAGGTAATTGCACTCACTTTTCCAAATATCTTTTTTGCGTGCAAATAATTGCTAAAATTTAATTTCATGCCTAAATTATGACACCTCTTTAGATAATTAATCGGGATTTGCCTTAGGTTTCTCCGTGGAAGGGAAAGTGGATTTTCTCAGTAAAGACCACCCTGGCAGGAAGTATATTGAACCCATCGAATCAATCAGAATTTTAAATAACTTCTAATCAGTTTGACCCACCATATGAACCTTAATTAATCTAAAATCGGCGAACTTCGTATTTTTTTAAATTTTTAGGATATTTTCGGAAGCATATTTTCTCAGGAAAGTTTATGTTGTGCGGGATTGCTAATACTGCTCGGATATTTTTTTCACAATACAGTGCAGTAATATGTTTGCGTGTAAATATGGCGTAATATATTTAATGTTAATTCATTCTAAATGCGATATCTAATTGTAAATTTCAAAGGTATTATCAACTGGATATTTCCCCTCTTTATGTGTTCTAGTATTGCATCAAACGTTTAATAAATGTAAGTCCAATCCAGTTGAAAATACAATATAAATATTTAATTTGTAATATTTAAACAAAACTATGTCATCATAGCGATGTATTGGAAGAGCTATCTGGCAAGATAATTTGTTGATGTTTCAAAGTTATACATGTATAATACATCAAAAATACCAGGAAATATACGATGCATATTACATGTACAGTAGATCCACCAGTCATCAGCAAAGAGATAAATTAAGGTGGTTCATGTAAGACACTCTGTATAAAATCCCTTATGCAATTTTCGAAAGAAATTATTTTTTATTTATTTTTAGATAATTCTGATATCTAAGCCTTGGCAGCAATCACGTGGCACATATGTTCGAGTTTATGCATAGCCTATAGCTCAAATTAATTCAAAGATTAATCAAATCCGTTTGTTCATTTAAAAATTAAAGAGGTATGCAACTGATAAATTCGGAAAAATCCGTTAAAATTAATATTACAAATACATGTAAATTATTCAACTTGGAATTATTAACAAAAATTCAAAATATGCATTATGGCGGAATTTTAGGTAATTCTGGCGAACTAAAAATTAGCTTTCTGAAAAAAAATTCAAAATGCTTCTGTAATTATCAAAGTAAAGCTCTGCAGATTCGCATTAGCGGCGAATGTTGCCAGAATAATGAGGCTAAATGTAATGCATTGTCCATTGTCCGCCCAATTTTAATTGATGAACAATGAAATGTACTTGTACGTACATGTACACGGTAGTATGTAAAACAGTGCGCTCATCCACAACCGAATTACTGGTTTGTTAAATGTGACTACCTCTAAATATATCTAATTTAGTATCGTCTTTGCAGACATGTGAATGCGTATTATACACGAGTATAACATTCATTTTTTTGCGATTTTATTGAACAGACTGTAGCTAACTAGTCAACATAATGCATGTCCCTCGTATACATTATTAATTCCATTTTGTTAAATGATATTACGCGTATCACTGCATTCTTTCAGCAGCTTTATTTTTCAATCGTTTGTAACAATGCATATTCGATTTTTTTTCTTTATATCGATTAACTGTTTCAATCATTCAAAATAAAGTTGTTTTTGAATACATCATTTCAAATGTGTTTTATTACCGTTGCAAACTCATCGCTCGCAAACGCATACAGTATGTAGGTAAGTAAATAACTAAAAAAGACTCCTTTAACCCTCCTGTTTTAATTGAAATAGATGTCAATACAGTTTTTTTTATAATGGTTGTTAATATAATTTATAACGTTCTACTATCTCAGAATACTTTCGAGGGGAGATGCAAACTATGAGAACGACACGTTTTTTTGTTGTTTTGGCAACTGGTTTTAAACTACAGTGATAATATAACCGCCATTTTTTTTGTTCCCACCATAAATTAACATATGCTGGCCACCGTGTTTTGGCTGAATATTACAATTGTAGACCCATCTGCGGCAGTGGACATGTAAGATGACCTGTATAAATCTAACGTTTTATCTTTTTATGTTATAGTTTTCGTGAATTGATAGGAAAGTATGCCCTACTCGATGGACGCCGAGTCACCCCATTGCCATTAAGAACTTCTGAGTATAAATATTTTTTTATGATTTTTACCAAAGCAGCGCTTGGGTGAGCAACTTTTTTTACTGGTTGACCTCTCCCTCAGATATTAAATTCCCTTTCCAAATTAATGCTAACCACATTTGGGTTGGATTTAAATAAATATGTTGTCATTGCATTCTGAAGCATTTGACGTTTGCTTGTGAAGTTAGCCCATCCCATTTCACATATAATAAAGGTTTATTTAAATACATGCATGCACGCCGACTGCAGTCCAATAATATTTTTCTCCAAATGCTAGCATAAGAGAAGTTTAATATTTTTGAACCTATAATTTAAGAGTTGCCATCGCCATCATTGTTCAATTATACGCTCTATGTTCGGAAAGGTAGGCTATACATCTTGCGATGATTTGAAAAAGTTGCGCACAGTTTTGACGTTTCAGGGCTTTGCAGATCATCGGTTTAAAAGTTCTAATTAGCTACTAAAAAGGTAGATGGAAAAACCGAAAAAAAAGGAAAATTTCTGTTCAAGTACATGTATGAGCATTTCATCACATATCAGAATGATTAATTTGAGCTCGAAACTTCCAATCTGTAATGCGAGAGAAGATACGAAAATAAGTGAATAGCATAAAATTCCACGCAACAGTTCCAACGAATTCCTTTTTCCCATTAATACACACGCATTGTAGTATAGACTCGAAATATTTCCAGATAGTGGTGAATCTACTCAAATGCAACTTCCACCACCCAAGTAGTTCAGCACCATTATGACGGTAAAAGCATTCGTTCCACGCTCTGATGGAACTCGAACCCCAACAAGCCATGGTAATGATGGTATATAGGTTCAATAGCAAACCTTTCACCCTACACTGCACGTCTCTATTAATTACGTGTACAGTAGCTACCGGTGTTGTACGAAAGCCCTGCCCTTGCAGTGTTTACGTGTGTGGTATTTTACAGGTTATTAAATTCTCCCCCCTTGTATTCGAGCATAATATCCAGCGGATTGACCCTTTATCAAAAGGTTCGCTTCCACGCCTCCCCAAATTTCTGCTTATCGCTCCCTTAATTCACCGTTGCCCCGACGCTGACTATAGAGTAACTGATGCCCGTTATTAGAATGGCATTACACGAGCGTGCTTACAATGTCTACCATTTCGCAATCTATCATTTCTTAAATCGTAAAATAGGGTTCACGGTTTACCAAATTATCATGGCTAGGTCTGCAGCTTTGTGCGGTTTTCTCCGAGAAGCTCCGCTTCGTAATTGCCGAAGGTGGAAACCGAAGGGGAAAAAAATCACAATAGTCAAATGACGAAATCGTGCAGAGCTCAAAACATAAGGTGAAATAATGACGTTTTATGTCTTATTCTATTTCTAAGCAAGCAACTGCGTGTGATGCAATTAAAGAGTGATTTCAGTTGCATAACTGTTAGCGCCCTTAGCACGTCATTATTCATTTTTAGTAAACGGATTCGCACCAGTATTCCAATGAGGGTCTACTGGCGCAGCAAACAGTTTTATGTTTGCTGCGCAACATTGAAGTGCTCGCCCAAACGTCAAAAACCTTCTCCTAAAAAAGTTACTTCAATTTACAATTGAGGAAATATTTGCACATTACTTTAATGCCATCGCTCAGTACAACATGTTTTCAGCAAATTGCTAGTAATCTAATAGGACTTCTAGGTCCAAACACCTATTTTAGTGCAGGTTATGCAACCTGGAAGAATCGTTTGTCATTGATTCAGTCAACAAAAATGTCTAAAGTTTTAAAGGAACAGGTGACGTGGTTTATCTACACTCTATACCATGCATCATATCTCATTTTTATTACTGGTGAGGACCCTAATTCGATTTCTCACGAGATGACATATCACTCGTGACATAACGAACACCGCTGAATTAATGCGATCGAGGTACGTCCTACTGCGGGTGGTCCTCGTAGATGGCTTTACAGTACATGTCATTCTCAAGACTACCATAACCCAAGAACAAAATATGCAAACTGTACATTTACATTACGGGCAAAATAATCATCATTATAAAAATCCAGTACCTATAATTGCATCAAAAGTGGCATTCACGACAATCTATTTGATGCCGCGATGTCAACTAACACTAAATTGGATGTAGGAAAACAAATTCGGTCCTCGCTCATTAAAACTGAGCCTCTTAATTTTAATGACAACAGATGATGAGATACATGTACGAGCTCGTACATATCCGGTCGATCATCTCGCTTTGTCCACTGAGGATCGCAACGGTCATTTTCATGCAAACCAGTTGTCATGAATGGAAAACAGCAGTGTATCAAATTAAAAAATTTACCAATTCCATCGTTAATATGATCAAGTGACCAAGCTTTACGCCTCTTCTGTAATTCATATTTCGTTTCGTACCACTTTACATTTCGGGTTTTCTTCTAGAGGACAAGAGAAGGGAGAATAAAGCTGGCCATACACGAGGCAAATGATATCCTGCAACTTCTCTCCAGATATATTATTGCCCCGTGTGTTGGTAAAGCTGGTCATACAAGAGGCAAATTATATCTGGAAACTTACCAATTTTAGGTGTGTCCGAAAAGTCAAGCGCATATTTCTGAGCATTTTTTAGTTTTTCACATTAGAATTCACATTCTAAAAAACAGAACTTCCATGAGCAGTGTTTATATGATAAGTTACGTCAGTATTAATCATAATGAGACAGTCACCTTTTCCGCACCATGTGGCAAATCTTTGCCGAAAATTTACTGTAAAATGGAATTTCTCAGGACCAAAAATACGAGTCCTGTAAACTCGTGATAAACACTTTATTGTATTCCTTAATGCTACCAGGTGCGCACCAGAGAGTTGATATCAAAATATATTTGTATAGGATCAACATCAAGTAGAATATATGTCATCTCAAAATCATCATAATCTCGGATGATGAATGTTTTAAGGCTCATATAGCACTTTATGTCAGGAAAGCATGTATAATGTATGAATGAATGAATGCGTGGTTATACGTCATTCACTTGAAGGTCGGAACTCGGAATAGCAACATTTGCAAAGGATATACCCGAGATCATAGTTGTAGAAATAAATAGGAAATACTGCACCAAAGTTAAACTTTACTGTTGTAAAAAACGAAATGGGTGCGCATGAATGCTAATTAGTGTAAATTTTAAGCTTTCTGTTTATTTTTTTTTAATTATGAGAAAGGGGGAACGTTACGTCCGTTTGCAATTGTTATGATTTTTTCGCGTTTAGATAAGGTTCAACGATTACCGAGAATTAACATAGAATATTAAGAAAGAAAATACGAGGCGTTCAATCTTGCATTTTTATTAGTTTCACTATTTAGCCTTAAAAAGTTGTAAATAGACGTCAATTTGAAAAGTGTGCCCCAATCAACAAAAGGTCACTCACCTTAAATTACCGACCTACTGGAGGATAAAGCACGTCGAAGAACCAAACAACCTTTCGAAATTTTATGGCGAAAATGTGACAAACATTGTATAAGAATTCGCCAATTTCTAGCGTGGTTTGACCACAGTTTGACCCGAGATGGTTGGTAAATGGCTAAGAGCAAACCCCTTCGCGAGCAATTTCAGAATACACTGGATAGTTTATAGCGAATAAAAAGATATAAAAGTGAAATGAAAGACCACCTTACGATAACCATCTAGCGCAAAGTGCCAATAAATTCCTCGTTTTAAACGGGTGTAAATAAGTGCGGGGATAAAGCAATGCGGATGTAAAGCTGGAATGGTTGCAACATGCAAGAAATTCCATCAGATTCCTGGCACACAGCATTGTGATGACATCACAAAATTCCCTTTTCACGCCAGAACATTGTCTATTTTGCATCTAAAACATGAAAAATCTGGTGTAAAAAAAGTAAGTAGTATAATTACTCGAAAACAATTTTTTCACTTTTCGATTAAAATTCAAAATACACAATTTCGTGTTTCAGACATAAGATGGACTCAAGAAAGATTAAAATTCGATGAATTTCCTTCTGGAAATACTGGTTGCAAGTGACTATAAACTGGTGATACTTGAAATAAATATTATCCGTTTGCAGTCACCTGCAATCAGTTTTTTCCATAAGAGTTAATTCGTAAATACAAACGGGTTCGATGTTAATACATCCAACGTTAAACTAACCGATATGCCAAGCCCGGTCGCAATATCTATTTACTCGCTTAACCCTTTGCTATCAGTGATTTTTTGAATGATACATTGTAATGTCATCAGTTTCATTCATAAACCCTACGCCAACGCCTTTAATACCGTTGAAAGGTTGAACAGGTGGAATGAAACCTAAGGTTTTGGGACATGAAATTTAAACGCCTCTGATGTCAAAAGGAGGATTTCACTTATTCATTTAGCTTTCAGAAATATTAGAGAATATTATTTCCTATAATGCTTGCTTGCACTAAACTTCAGATAAATTCTGCATTCGACCAAAGAACAAAAATCTACATTTTCCACGAGATTTTGTGGTTTTGTCAAAACCTGATATATTCCTTTGTTATAATTATAATTAAAAATAAATATTAAAAATAATTAAACATTCAGTAGTATGGTTGTTGATATTACAACATTATTTGTCAAATTTACAACCTCAGTTTCCTCAAGTAATACAAAGCTGAAAAATGTTTATTCTTCCTACGTTTTTATTTGAAAGTTTTGAAATGGAAATATGGCAACGAAAATTCAAATATAAAGCAGCTTTACGTGAAAAGTGGAGCGATGTACCCGATTCCCCTTGCTTCATATAGTTTTGTTTCAGTTATAAAATGCCCAGCTAAAGTTTTCAACTTGAACGAACTTCAAAAAGCAGCGCGCTATAGATGATAGTGGCACCATCTGGCTAGAAATGCCAGCAACCTATGACGGCGGTTCAGCTAAAGGGTTTCGATTCTATCTCTATATCCTGAATGCCATCGAATTTCTCGTTTCCTTAAAAATAATATCTTTCCCGCGAATTTTAAATTAAAAGCTATTATCGAGACTACGTGGGATGGAACAAAATTGCGTTTGCGGTAAATTCTCATGAGAATTAAAATGAAATTAATAATATTAATCGACCATTTCTTAGAAATTCAATTAGTAAAAATCAACATTATTATCGATAAAGTTCATTCGATAAGATTCATTCGTTAATTTGCCTTTCGATAAGCTTAATGGGTGGATCGTTTACTTTCACATAAAAATTGTCAATCCAGTTTCTTGGTTGTTCGATGCCATCAAGCTATACAGTGTACATGCATTATTTCGTTTAATATTCCGTTAATTTTACGTCTTAATTGCCAAATATACACGTTGGCAGATTGACTAAATGCGTCTTTTAACGATCGAGTCACTTCCGTTTTCGGTTAATGTGATTTCTTTCCAAAAATGCGAGATTAATTATTAAAGTGGTTTCCTAGTAAGTATGGATTTCATTAAGTGGATAGATCAACTGTCACATCCACCAATGGTCAAAAAGCCACGAAGCCTAGAGTGTTTTCGACGGTGTTATTTAGACACGCTTTCCTGCACTAGACATGCCCATATGGATCACTGCGCGGATATCGAAAAACAACATCATAATCAAGTGGCTCAACAGCATATGTGAGTCTTAGCATAGCAAAAATGGGACTAAAGTGAATGGCGTGTTACGTTCAATTACACGTGAACATAAAACAGCAGTTATGTCCAACAGATTCAAAGTAATGGAATCTTTCTATCACTTCGCCTTATAAACACGACAGACAGGAATATAGTCTTACCTAAGAAACTTCAAAATTCCAAAAGCATCTACAATGGTCATGTTGTCGATTTCAGTAACGTTGTTTATGTTTGATTACACCGAACGTACCACTGTTAAGTAAAAATCAATAGATAAGGAAAAACAAACTACACAGGATATATATATAAAAAAGCTCAAATACCTGTACATATACGATCTCGTATATAAAGTATCATGACGTATGTTACACGGATTCGGTTTGAATTTACAGAGGAGATATCACTTTCAATGTTACACGAAGATGACAAAAAATTAGAACTTGTCTACAAGTTTAGATTACATGTAAGTTAGGAAAAATGACTTGGTTTAGCTTCTTATTACTATACAGTAAAACCTCTATTCTGTCAACCTCTAATATGTCAACTTTCTATTATGTCAACTCATCAGCACGTGGCTC
>JAQGAO010005512.1:0-13502 GCA_034697705.1 Ommatoiulus sabulosus
TTTCTGTACGAAAAACGCCGTTTTTCGTTGCTTGTCAATTTACCGTAAAAACCAGAAGTTTCCATTGTGATAGCAATTTCCACTGATGCCTTGCCTTCTCTAATAAGGTTCTGGAATTTGTTTGTGTTCCTAAAACACTTTGAAATATGACAATAATACAATAGTGCCTTTATGGCAAACACAAACACAAAATAACGAGATCAATTCCAGAGGCTTAAATATGCAATAAATGTGTAACAACATAATTAACCAGTCAGAACATAATGATGCATAACGTCATACGTTCAATCAACCCAAAGATAAGCTGTTATCCCCAACAGAAACAAACGAAGCGTCAGGGACGATCGGAGAACAAGATCCAAGGCGAAGAGGAGGGCCAAATATGGCGGACACGCCTCGCGTCCAAGAGCCAGAAACAACAAACCGGGAAGGCGAAGACGAAAAGCGAAAGTCCGACTCCCCAACATAAGGGGGACGACCCGGAGACGCAGAACGGAAAGCCCGACGACGCGGCCACGACATCGTGAAAAAGGGCGCGGAAGACCGAAGAAACCACGCAGGACGAAAAGAAGCGACGAAGGCACGTGGCGCGGAGCGAAATGAACAAAGGCGGGTAACTGACAACAAAGCAACGCGACCAGGCGACCAAGACGAAGCGCTTAAGGCGCGACATATGAAAAGTGGAGAGGACCGGGCGGCGCTAGCGCGTAACGCGAAGCGTAAAATTAACCGACGAAGGTTGCGCAACAACCCGATAAGGGCCATGAAAGAGAGGTCGGAATTTGCCCTGGCCAAAGCAAGCAGGGGCAAGATTGCGAACCAAGGCCCAATCACCCACCCGAAGGGAAGGGGGGGAGCGGCGTGCGTCGAATCGAAGTTTTTGGCGAGCGGCGGACTTGGCCAAGTTGGCTGACGCGAGGGCCCGCCACTGGGGGGCCGCGTCCCCAACAGAGGGGAGACGAACCGAAGGAAGAAGAGTGTCAGCAGGGAGACGAGGGATAAACCCATGCATGAGCTGGAACGGAGAGAAGCCAGTGGAGGCCTGCCAAGAAAAATTGTAGGCCGACACGGCGTTTTGAAGATGGGTGCACCAATCGCGACCATTCTTGGCAGGGTCCATGGCGGTAAGCAAGATAGTAACAACGGTTTGAATGGTACGCTCCGCCAAGCCATTAGCTTGCTGATGGTAGGGGGTACTCATGCAGTGGGAAACGCCGTGGCGAGCACAAAAGGCGGCAAAAAACGAGCTGGCCAGAAGGGTGCCCTGGTCCGAAGTGATGGGGTGGGGGAGCCCGAAACGCTGGAAAAGGTGCTCAAAGAAGGAGACAAGCGTACGCGCAGTCTGACGGCGACACGGAGACGCAACGCAGAAGCGTGTGGCGTAATCGGTGGCCAGCACAAAGGAAGTGGACCCCGCTGTAGAAGACGGCAGGGGGCCGACAAAATCCACCCCCCAATGGGAGGCGGGGTCGGAGGTGGCGATGGGCTCAAGGAAGCCCATCGGCGGAGAACGAGGGAGTTTGGACCGTTGACAGACGGCACACGAGGCAACGTAGCGAGTGACGTCACGCTTCCAACCTGGCCAAAAGTAGGCATTCGAAAGGAGAGCCATGGTCCGGGTGGAACCAAAATGGCCCCCCAGGGGGTGGTCGTGACAAGCACGCAAAACTTCCAACCTACGGGAAGAAGGGACGACAAGAAGAAGACGAGGAACGTCCCCAGGGACGAAGAAATAGAGGACCCCGCCAAGGCGGACATACCCACGAGAAGAGGAAGAGACGGAGGGGTCCTGAAGCAAGTGCGCCAGATGAGGGTCCGAAGGCTGGGAAGCAGGAAGATTATCCGACGTGCGAAGCAAAAATAAGCAGTCGTCAACGTCGCCCAGCGGCTCCGAACAGGCGAGGGGGTAACGACTAAGACAGTCGACATTAGTGTGCAAGGTACCCCGCTTATACCGCACCTCGTAAGAAAACTCCTCGAGTTTGGCAACCCAACGTCCAAGGCGAGAGGAGGGGTTTTTCAATTGCTTCACAAAGCAAAGGGCGTGATGATCGGTGAAGATGACAAAGGGGGTACCGAGCAGGTAATGACGGAATTTTTCGGTAGCCCAGACAATTGCAAGGGCTTCCAATTCCGTAATCGAGTAACGAGACTCGGCGCCGGACACGGTCCGACTGGCGTAAGTGATGACCCGCTGATCCCCGGGGGGGCCCCTGCTGCAGGATGGCCCCCAATCCAATGGACGAAGCGTCCGTGTACAAAGAAAGGGGAAGGGCAGGGTCGTAAAGCGCCAAAACAGGCGCGGAGCAGAGGGCCTGCTTGAGGGCGACAAACGAGTGCTCGCAGGCTGGAGACCAAACGAAAGAGGACGCCGGGCTCGTAAGAGCGAACAGGGGGGCGGCCAAGGAAGAAAAACCCGAAACGAAACGACGGTAGTATCCAGCAAGGCCGAGAAAACTACGAACGGCATGCAGATCGACGGGCGTCGGGAATTCCGAGACGGCCGCCACCTTGAGGGGGTCAACAGCAACCCCCGAGGCACTGATGACATGGGCCAAGTACCTGATCTCGGGGAAAGCAAAGAAACACTTACGGGGTTTCAGCCGAAGGTTATTAAGTTGAAGAACAAGGAGGACACGCTTCAAATTGCGAAGGAAAAGGGGGAAGCTGCCCGCGAAGATGATAATATCATCAAGGTAAACGAGGCAGCATTCCCACTTAAGGCCCAGCAAGAGTTGGTCCAAAGCCCGCTGCATAGAAGCAGGGGCATTACAGAGACCGAAGGGCATACGGAGAAACTCGAAGTGCCCTTCAGAACAAGAGAACGCAGTCTTTTCCCGATCCTCGGGAGCCATCGGCAGCTGCCAGTACCCCGACATCATGTCCAATGTGGCAAACCACTTGGACCCCTGAAGGGAGTCCAGGGCGTCATCGATGCGAGGAATGGGGTAGCAATCGGCCTTTGTCTGACGGTTGAGCCGACGGTAGTCGATACAAAAGCGGAAGGCACCGTCCTTTTTACGGACGATAACCACCGGGCTAGAGTAAGGACTAGAGCTGGGCTGGACGATCTTGCCAGCGAGCATTTCGGCCAGCTCCGAGCGAATAACGTCCCGCATGGCAGGGGAGGCTCTCCGAGGGGGAAGATAGACCGGCGGGAGGCCCTGAGTGTCAATGCGGTGAAGGGGAAGTGACCCCAAACGCAACTCCGCATTGGAAAGGGCAAAAACGTCGCGAAAACGAAGGAGAAGGTCGCACAGGGAGCAACGTTGCGACGAAGAAAGAGATGGAGAGATGTTGGTCGCCTCAAGAAGCCCAGCGGCATCGGGAAGAGGGCGGCCAGGAGCGGCCCCCGAAGCCGAGGGTAGGGCGACAGGTAGCACCTCAGCGTCAATAGAAGAGGCCAGTGCGACCACGCGCCCACGCCGAAGGGTCAAGGGGGCGGCAGAAAAATTCGCCAACTCAATAGCCCGGACCGGGTCCTTATCGGCAAAAAACACGCCATAACCAGGGCGGAAGTCCGAGGGCTGAGAGGGGGCCGGGGCGACCAGATAATAGTCGCCAGGGCACAAGTCACGAGGGACGGAGCAGTGGACGACACACGTAGAGCAAGGCGGGATCGAAGCCGGCGAGAGCAACCGAAGGGGGACGGAGGCCACTTTAAGGGCAACCGCCGGAGGGGCGCGGGCCGAGCGACGAAGAACCGAGACGACGGGAAGAGGAACCCGGCCATCGAAGACATCCCGTTCCGGAAGAAAAACAACAGGGGAGCGGGACGACGGATCATCATCATATTGCAAAAAGCGGCGTTTTCCGTTAAGGTCCAAGCCCGACGAGAAGAAAAAATCCTGACCAAGAAGGATAAGGTCGTCAGGCATGTCCACAACGCGACAAGAAAAGGACACGGGGCGGCCCAAACACACGATGGGGGCGACACACAGGCCAATACGCCGAAGGGGCTGGCCGGTGGCGCCAATAACGTCCTCGATGCCCGGGGGCAGAGGAGAAAGGGGAAGCCCGAGCTGCCGGAAGACAGAAGCGGAAATAAGCGAATCCTCCAAGCCAGTGTCCAATTGAGCCACACACTGTTTGGCATTAATCTCCAGACGCACATTGATGAGACGGAGAGCCGAACCCAAATACTGGGAGGGCACAAACAGAGAAGAATAGGCAATGGACGTTTGGGCCGGAGCGGTCGATACAGGAGTCCCACCAGCTGGAGACGCAGGAGGGGCCCTGGCGCCGGGGGAAGACTTAGAAGAACGACGACGGACCGAGGGATTGGTGGAACAGTCCGGACGGTAGTGGCCCAACAGGCCGCAGCCGAAGCATGTCACCTCAGACAAGGGGCGGCGAACCCGGGGGACCGCGGACGGCGTACCAGCGGGAAGAGAAGGCGCCGCAACAGGTGAAGGGGCGCCACCACGAGGGGGGGCGCCCGATTTAGGCCCTCCTTTCGGGGCCCACCCGTCTAACTTGTAAACGCTCAGAGAATCCTCCATTTCATCGACGTGGTCCCACAACTCAGCAGTGGAGCGTGGGAGATGTGTAGAGAGGGGAGAACGGGCAGGAAAGAGCAACCCATTCAACATGTAGGAGAGTTTAATCTGATCCTGCATATCAGGGTTGAGGCGATGACAAATGCCGTCAACGGCGATGAGATAAGAGCGCACGGATTCGTCAGGGCGTTGGGAGCGTTCATTAAGCTCACGCCAACGCTCGGCCAACGAAAGCGGCTTACGAAAGGTGCGAATAAGTTGAGCACGAAGGACCTGCCAGGACGACTTACGGAGATACAAAGGAAGCGCAATAAACCAGTCGAGAGCCGTATCCGTAAGATGGGTACGTAATTGAATTGCGCACTCCTCGTCACTACAACTGTAAGCATCGGCCAAACCGAAAAACTTGTCCAGGAAAACGTCGACGTCGGACACACCATCGAAAAACGGGAGGGTGTCCATGCGGCGTTAAGGCTGATGAGGCAGGAACGGCCCCACACGAGGGGGGGGGGGCAGAAAAATGAGCCGCCGAAGCGGGAGGAGTAGGTGGTGGTGGTGGCCCCGCCGAGGGCGGAAGACCCGTAGGCGGCGGGGCCGAAGGGCCAACATAGGGCAAGGAAAACGAGGAACGAAAAATGTTCCGAGAAGGAAAAGGAGAAGGGATAGCCGAACTGGCTGACGCAAGGGGGTCCCCAACCGCGAACGGTGGGACCGGCGACGAGACCGCAGCCACAAGGGGCGCGGAGGCGCCCACGAAAGGAAAGGCGCCAGGAAGCGACGCAGGAGCCACAGGCGGCCGAAAAACGGTGGCCGAGGGCACCGGGGCTTGCGTGAAGATCCAGGCAGAAGAAGTAGCCGTGGTTAGACGGACAGGACTCTGAGCCGTAAGGACAGGCATGTGGAGCCCCAATGGGGACGACGTCAAAGAAAGCGCCGTCACAGGGGCGAGAAGGTCTTCAGTAGAAGACCAGCAGGCAGGAAGAGAAACCGGCCCAGGAGGGCGCGACTGCCACTGGCATAGAGATTGTTCGCCGAAGCCAGGAAAACTGCATTATCCGGATCGTCCGGGTGGGCAGAAACCCACGAGTCCAAATTGGCGAGGACATGGCGCAGGTCCGAAAGGTGGGCGTCGGCGGACAAGAAAACAGGCGACTGTGTAACAAGTGATGAACAGACGGGAACAACATTGTCCACAGTTGACGGGAAATGCCCTAACAAAGGGCCAGGGTCACGAATAGTGGCGTCGAGCGACGAGACCACACTGACGTCCGCCAGAGTGGGGAGCAACAGAGGAACGTCACCGCGCGAACGTAACGCATAGCCAAAGGCAACAGCGGAACTCGGAGGAGCTTGCACAACGGGAACCGCGGTAGCCGAAGTAACAGACGCCATGAAGAATCACGGGGCGGGCGAGGAAAGCCAGCAACCTCCACCATGTAAAGGAGGCAGAGACGAGTTCGTAGCAAACAAAGGCTTTATTGCCTCCAAACAAACAAAGATGCAAAAAAAAGGAACTTTACAAATGTTAACGAGGTATCCTACGGAGCCTCGTCAAAATCACAGCAGGAAAATCACAGGGGTCGCGACTTGCGACCACAACTTGGCAATTCGCGAGGCAAACGTGAAGACAGGAAAAACGGCCTGACGTTCCAAAACACAGAGCAGTCAGGTCACAGGTAACGGTATGCAGAATGACCCCGAACAATGGTCGGGTTCCGACTTAAGTACGGCCACAGGAATGTCATCCACAAGCCCCCTGGTGGCCGTGACCTACGGACTAGGGGCGGGAACCTGACACTACAAATAAAAAAAATGTAAAACGAATTAAAAATTTTTTTAAAAAAAATTAAATTTTATCACAAATAAATAATTACTATTTATCACAAATAAAAAAATGTAAAACGAATTTAAACATTTTCAAAAAAATAACTTTAAAAATAATCAAAAATAAATCATTATAAAAATTATCACAAATAAAAAAAAATGTAAAACGAATTTTAAATTTTTTTTAAAAAAATTAAAATATTATGATAAATAAATAATTATTATTTATCAAAATCAGGAAAAAAAGTAAAACGAATTTAAAGCTTTTCAAAAAACTTGAAAAATTATTAAAAATAAATTATTATTATTTATCACAATAAATAAAATTCAAGTTTTTGATTATTTTTTCCTACGTGTTAAAAACCAAAAAAACCACAAAACTGGAAAACGAATTTAAAATTTTTTTAAAACAACTTGAAAAATTATCTCCGAGTACGTTCACTCGACATCGTTCAATTTAAAACATTTCCACTTTTAACTTTCTAAATCGTCGCATTTTACGAAACGGAACGTTTTTCGAAAATTCAAAAAAACAGGAACGCGGCGGTCTACGAAAAGGAAAGTTTTTCAAAAATTCAAAACGTTCCAAAAAAAAAAGGAACGTTGCATTCTATGAAAAGAAAAGTTTTTCGAAAATTCAAAACGTTCCAAAAAAAAGGAACGTTGCATTCTATAAAAAGGAAAGTTTTTCGAAAATTTAAAACGTTCCAAAAAAAAAAAAGGAACGTTGCATTCTATGAAAAGGAAAGTTTTTCGAAAATTCAAAACGTCATAAAAAAAAAGGAGAACGCTACGGTCTACGAAAAGAAAAGTTTTTCAAAAATTCAAAACGTTCCAAAAAAAAAACGGAACGTTGCATTCTATGAAAAGGAAAGTTTTTCGAAAATTCAAAACGTTCCAAAAAAAAAAAAGGAACGTAGCGTTCTACGAAAAGGAAAGTTTCTCGAAAATTCAAAACGTTCCAAAAAAAAATAAACGCTGCATTCTATGAAAAGGGACAAATTGTCGCTTTTTCGTCCATTTTTTAATGATTTTAAGTCAATTTTAAGTTTCAAAAATTTTTCCAATAAAAAATGACCAAAAAATGACGTCGTTTTCTGACGTCTTTTGGAGTGGTCCTTTCTCCAAAAAATGACAACAGTTTGAAAAAAACAACGTTCCATTTTATTGTACGTCATCAAATTTAGCCCGATTGGAAGTAATTCGAAAAAAAAAATGTTCCGTTTCGTAGAACGCGACGTTACATTAAGGAACAATTTGAAGTTCTGAAAGAATTTCCATTGAATGGAACAATTTGAATTTTTCAAAAGACATAAAAAGTGAAGTTCCTTTTAGTGAAACAATTTGAATTTTTGAAAGACGTTCCAATTCACAGAAGGTGAAGTTCCTTTTAATGGAACAATTTGAATGTTTATAAAAAGCTCCATTAAATGGAACAATTTGAATTTTGTTAAAAAAACTCCATTAAATGGAACGATTTGAATTTTTGAAAGAATTTCCATTAATGGAACAATTTGAATTTCATTAAAAAAAACTCCATTAAATGTAACGATTTAAATTTTTTAAAGAGATAGAAGCTGAAGTTCCATTAAATGGAACAATTTGAATTTGTAAAAAAAGCGCCATTTAATGGAACGATTTGAATCTTTAAAAGAAGTTACATTAATTGGAACGATTTGAATTTATGAAAGACGTTCCATTTCATGGAAGGTGAAGTTCCTTTTAATGTAACAATTTGAATTTTTGAAAGAAATTCCATTTCATAAAAGGTGAAGTCTGTTGAATTTAAACAATTGCATTTAAATTTGAATTTTTTCAAAAAAGCTCCATTAAATGGATTTGAATTTTTGAAGAAGTGCCATTTTAATGGAAGAATTTGAATGTTTATAAAAAGCTCCATTAAATGGAACAATTTGAATTTTGTTAAAACAAAACTCCATTAAAAGGAATGATTTGAATTTTTTAAAGAAATAGAAGGTGAAGTTCCATTAAATGGAACAATTTGAATTTGTAAAGAAAGCTCCATTTAATGGAACGATTTGAATCTTTGAAAGAAGTTCCATTAATTGGAACGATTTAAAATTTTTGAAAGACGTTCCATTTCATAGAAGGGTGAAGTTCCTTTTAATGGAACGATTTGAATTTTTGAAAGAAGTTCCATTTTATTGAAGGTGAAGTCTGTTTAATGGAACAAATTGAGTTATTTTAAAAAAGGCTCAATTCAATGCAACAATATGAATTTTTGAAAGAAGTTCCATTAATTGGAATAATTTGAATTTTTGAAAGATGTTCCATATCATAGAAGGGGAAGTTTCTTTTAAAAGAATAATTTGAATTTTTTCAATAGAGCTCCATTAAATGGAACGATTTAAATTTTTGAACGAAGTTCAATTTAATGGAACACTTTTAAATATTATAATTCGTATTTCCCGCGCACTAAGTCAATGCTGTCCGAACTTCGTTTCGCACTCGCGTCTAGTCTAGCATCCAGTGCTGTCCATCGAGTAGGTCTAATGTCCAAAGTCGCGGGGATTTCCTCCCATAGCATGGAAAACAACGATGATTCCATCGATAATTCGGGCCAAATATTAATCGTTTAGGGGATTAAAAATGTCCGAAATAGAAGCGCTGACCGATGCCTCAAGCGGCTATTCATCTTGGGTTCGTAAGAATTTCTTAAAATTTAAGAATTTCCATAAATTTTCTAAATTCTAAGTTAGTGTATATTTAGGTGGGTGGCGTGTACATCTTCAATCTGATCGTAGGAACTGGAGCGCTGACCATTCCAGCGGCCGTTGGTCAAGCGGGATGGCTACTGGGGACGGTGCTCATGGTCGTTTTGGCCTTCATAAGGTAATGGTCAAGGTCTCCGTGGATCGGGGTCTGGGTCAAGATCACGTTCGTGGATGACCCCGGGTCATCAGCGCCATCTATGAACAGTTTGGTCGTTAATATTTGCTGTTTTTTTGTGGTAAAATTTACGTAAAATTTTACAAAAATTGACATCTTATAACTTATGAAAAACAAGGTTAATACCCCAGAAATTTCATGACTTTTCCCTGACTTTTTCAAGGTTTTAAAAAAATTTCCTTGACCAATGACAATGTCAAAAATTTACTGGGTTTTTTTTGGTGAAATTTTACAAAAATTTACAAAAAACAGTAATTTCATTTTCAACCTTCCATGGCTTTTTCAGGTTTTAAAAACATTTCCCCGACTAAGAATTTTTGACATTCGGTCAAAAATTTACATAGTTTGCAAAAATCTACACTGGAAAATATTTTGACAAAATATGCTAATAGTAGAAAAATTAAAAAAAAAATAAAAAACAATTTTGAAAAATTCAGACAATTTTGTATTCGGGAAATGTAGAATGTTTTGCAATTTTGTACTCGGAAAACGTGGGAAAATTTGGCAAATATGTACTTGGAAAATGTGAAAAATTTTGCAAATTTGTACTCTCGAAACACCTTGAAAATTTGCAAATTTGTCTCTTCAGAAATCGTGAGAAGTTTTGCCAATTTTGTGCTCATGTTTTATGAGTTTTATGTGAAAAATTTTGTCCTCGAGAAAACGTTACAAATTTTGGAAAATGTGTCATTGGGAAAATGTTTAATATTTGAAAATTTGTACTTGGAAAACGGGTAAAATTTTGCAAATTTGTACTCGAAAAATGAACCCTGAGCAAACAAAAACATGACTACGTTGAATATTTCCCTAACTTTTTCAAAATAACCCATTCTTCCCTGACTTCTCCAGACATTTTCAAGTTCCGTGACTTTTCCAGGTTTTCCAGGTCTGGGGGTACCCTGAAAAATGTTACGCGCCAACCTTTCGATCATCGGAATGAAGTTTTAAGTTGCGACCGACCGATGCAAATTGTTCAAAATTGACCGATGATCCGATGACCCCTTCATCGGTCAATTTTGAACAAGTTTTGGACAATTTTGCAATCTTGACCGATGATAACGTGGACAATTTTGCAAAAATTGAGTCATAAAATTGTACACCGTTCCAACTTCCAGCTACGTGACGACCACGTTCACCATCGAAGCCATGTCCGCGGCCAACGCCGTGATCCGTTGGAGGAAAGTGCGGCGCAGCGCCACATTACAGAATGAGAGCATCGAGGTCCAGCCGCCGGACATTGCTCCTCCTACTCTGGAAGAACAACCGGACGCGATCGAAGAGGAACACGCTCATTTACTGGACAGCTGTAAGACATGCCAGGGTTCCCACCAGAAATTTCATTTTCAAGTTCCCTGACTTTTCCAGGTTTTCCAGGTCTGGCGGAACCTTGGTCCATCATCGTATAACGGATTTCGTATAATTTCAGATAACGGAAGCGAGGAACTTCGGTCCACTGCCGAAGATTTTTATAGTATACGAGAAAAAGTTGAAATGGTCAGTTGAACTTAAGCACCGGACACGCTGGACGGGTCAAACCTACGGGAACTTTACTGCCTCGCTCACTCTTCACACTTGTTTCTGGAAACGTAAACTTACTGGAACAAGTTCCTTTTGATGGAACGATTTGAATTTTTGAAAGAAGTTCCATTTTATAGAAGGTGAAGTTCCATTAAATGGAACAATTTGAATTTTTAAAGACATAGCAGCTGAAGTTCCTTTTAATGGAACGATTTGAATTTTTGAAAGAAGTTCAATTAAATGGAACAATTTGAATTTTTGAAATAAGTTCCATTTAATGAAACAATTTGAATTAATGCAACAATTTGAATTAATGCAACAATTTGAATTTTATGAAAGACGTTCCATTTTATAGAAGGTGAAGTTCCTTTTAATGAAACATTTTGAATTTTTGAAAGAAGTTCCATTAAATGGAACAATTTGAATTTTTGAAAGAAGTTCCATTAAATGGAACAATTTGAATTTTTGAAAGAAGTTCCATCTCATAGAAGGTGAAGTTCCATTTAATGGAACAATTTGAATTTTTGAAAGACGTAGAAGGTGAACTTCCTTTTAATGGAACGATTTGAATTTTTTAAAAAGCTCCATTTCTTAGAAGATGAAGTTCCATTAAATGGAACAATTTGAATTTTTGAAAGAAGTTCCTTTTAATGGAACAATTTCAATTTTTGAGAAAGACGTTCCATTTCATAGAAGGTGAAGTTCCATTTAATGAAACAATTTGAATTTTTGAAAGAAGTTCCATTAAATGGAACGATTTGAATTTTATGAAAGACGTTCCATTTCATAGAAGGTGAAGTAACTATTAATGGAACAGTTTGAATTTTAAAAAACACTCCATTTAATGGAACAATTTTTTTTTCATTTTTGAACGTTGTTCCATTTTATAGAAGCTGAAGTTCCTTTTAATGGAACAATTTGAATTTGTGAAAGAAGTTCCAATCGTTCCATTGAAAGGAAATTCGCGTTCTATGAAATGGAACTTCTTTCAAAAATTCAAATCGTTCCATTAAAAGGAAATTCACCTTCTATGTCTATAAAAAGTTCCTCTACGGTTTTCCTCCAGCGTGGCCAGACTTGACCGAGCCGTAGCTTCCGAATGTCAAACTTTGGAACGAATTTGCCGTTAATCCTCGTTAATTCCTCGTAGGGTCAAATGGCAACTATGTTTTTTAACAAAGGTAACTTAAATCTGCCAAATTTTCTTAAAAATTCCAAAAAATTCTTACGCTTGTCGTCCGATTAATGAATGGGTGTTGTAATTTTCCAGCCGGATTAGTTCTATTTTACGCGGTCATCAGTATTTACCTTTACGGGGACTTGGCCATCTACGGCGCTGCCGTGTCCAAGACGCTGAGGGACGTCTCGTGGCAAGTCACTCCTCCATTTTTCCGGAACTTTTGTCCATCTCTTGAGTCTTACGGATTTTGGAATTTTTAATTCCAGCACCTATTTTTCCCAGAACGTGACGTGTGATCCGGCGCTGGTTTGTTCCTCTCCTTGCTGGCCAGGGATGGACATCAGCCAAAGCAACGTTTACAGAATCTTCTCGGTCAGCCTATTTCAGGAATCACCCAGAACTTTCATTTTAAACTTCCCTGACTTTTCCCTGACTTTTCCTGAAGTGTACTATTTGACCTTTGTTTGGAATTGTGTTTCAGGTTACGTCCTTTGTCCTGTTGGTTTGACCTTTTGTGTTTTTGAACATCCAGTCGCTGCTCAGATGGACGTGTTAGTGACCAAAGACTCAATTTTAGGACTTTTAACAGGATCTACAGGCAGGCGGTCATCTACGGGAATCTTGGAATAATGGTTGACATTGGGAAAATGCTTTTAAGTTTTAAAAAATAGTTGGAAATCTTTCGAACAACATTTTGGAAAAATGTTTAAAAAATTGGGAAAAAAACGTTAGAAATCTCAGTAAAATGCTCTAAATTTTATGGAAAGTTACAAATATTTTGGAGGTTTTTTCTTCCAAAAAGATTGAAAAAACGTTTAAAATTTTGAAAAAAAAAACAGTAGAAAATCTTTGAATTTTTAAGAAATGCGCAAACAAAAGTTCAAAATTTTGGAAAAAACCTAAGAAAAATTTGGAAAACACGTTCACAATTTTGGAAAAATGATCTAAATTATGGATAGGCATTCTGAAATCTTGAAAGAAACAAAACGTTTAAAATTTTGATAAAACGTCCAACAGAATAAAAATACTTTCCAAATATTAAAAAAAAAACGTTGAAAATCTTAAAAAAACCTTTCAAATTTTTGGAAAACACTAGAAAGCTTTAAAAAAGGTTTAAAAGATTTTGAAATTTTAACTGAATATACTTTCTTTTACGCCAACCAAAATCATCTTGAAACATAAGTTCAAAATTTTTAAAAATGCTAAAAAATTTGGAAAACCGTTCAAAATTTTGAAAAACATTAAATATCTTTGAAAAAAGTTCAAAGATTTCGAAATTTTAACTGAAAATACTTTAATTTTCGACAACCAAAACCATCTTGGCCGTAACGCGTAGCTAACGGACATCCGGTCCGAGACCCTTAAGAAACAACTCCGCATTTTCCGGAGCCGCATCTTATTCCATTTCCTGTTTTCCCAACCTTGGGGATGATGGTCATCTTAGCGTCCATCCACCTTTCCAGAGGTTCCGGGATGGGCGATCCACCTCCGTTCCGCTGGAGCGGCCTTCCAAACCTCTTTGGCGTGTGCGTCTACTCCTTCATGTGCCACCACTCGCTGCCCTCGCTGGT
>JAQGAO010005513.1:0-13502 GCA_034697705.1 Ommatoiulus sabulosus
TGAGAAATTCAAGAACTTTCCCGTATTTCTCAACTGGAGGGACAGTGAAAACACAAACAGTGACCTGTTCTACGTTTTGGTGCCTAATTTTCCTTGAAAAACGCTCTTAAATTGAGTTTACTTTCGATTTCTCATCAAACAACAGTGGAACTTTTACCTAGTTGGAGAAAGTCGGTCGAACTCAAGCTAAACCTCCGACCTCGAGTGGATCTTCGAGAGCTCCCGAGCCTCATTAGTGAACATCAAAACATTTAACTGCTAACTCATTTCATCGTTTTCAGCTTAAGATGGCAACTAATTTGGCCGATGGACCGTCGGTCACAAATTCAGCACATCCGAGCAACGCTGATACCGAGGTGTTGGAAGATGAAGAAGCTGCTGCTTTCATTCGATCCAACAAGTCAGTTGCAGATTATATAACCAAACTGCAACGTGATCATCAACTTCAGCTGAATCAATACAGAGCTCAGCAAAACCGTGCATCTCAGCGGATTCATGAGATCGAATCCGCATTTAATGCACAGGAGCAGGAGATGCAGGATCTCCAAGCACGATCTCGCCCACAAGTCATCCCGAGGATGAGGCCGGATCGTAATGGGGACCCCAACTCTCATCAGTTCCCAGGCAGTTCATTTAATAGAACTCCTGGATCAAATGCTCCAAATGGGAGAAGTGGTCAATACACGGGAACACAAATCCCTGAATACTCCACTCCCTACTCCTCATATGAGGGCTCCTACGAGCAGAGTCCACATGAGGCATACATGACGCCAAGGCGTTATTACAATTCCCCTCAACAACCCATGGGTGGCCAACCACAGTGGTTACCCATGGACTATGCAGAGAGAGTTGCCCGAATGTTTGCCCCAATGGACAAATTTTCGGGGAACAAAACGGAATTCAAGGGCTGGATGGCCTCCATCGAGACGATGGTGGACAACCATCACATCCCAGACTCGCACATGCATGGCATCCTCATCACTCTGTTGAGAGGTGAGGCCAGGCAGTGGTGGATGTCGATGCGAAAGAAGCTCAAAAGCTGGAAAACGGCGGTCACCGCCCTCCAGCGTCGCTACGGGGAATTTGAGCAAATGCACTTGCTCTGGACAAAATTCATGTTCTCAGCTCAGAGACATGGTCAGTCCGTAGCTGAGTATTGTCGCCTTATGTGCGACATGTTGGAACGCATGAATCCAGAGTGTCCGGAGCAGATTGCAGTACATTGCATCTATGGAGGGATGCATCCAGACATCCGGACACTATTGGAAGTGGAAGGGGCTTCTACCATAGAATCCCTAACAGTCCGTGCGACAATTCTTGAAAATCGCCTGATTTCAGGAGACAAATGGCCGAGTTTCGACTCCGGTCATGGCTTGGGAGAACGTCCCAGGCCAAAAACGCGTCCTTCGAGGTCCCCCAAACGGGACGGTAAGAGGGATGGTCGGCCCAAATCGCCGACCAAAACTGATCAAAAACGTGAGAACTCACCCAAAAGAAATGATCAGCAACATTCCAAGGTTGGTACCAAAAATATTTCTTCCAAACCTAAGTTTGTGAAAAATGGAGGAAAACCCAACAACTTTCACAAACCGAGGGAGAATACTGCGGAACCAGCCAGGGATAATGCCAATTCCGACTCCAAAGAGAAACCTTTGGAATGTTATGTATGTCATCAGCCTGGTCGCACGTGCTGGACGTGCGATCTGAAATGCGGATTTAATAAGACTAAAAGGATCAACGCATTTTCCGTGCTGAAAATCAACCATGCACTCAATCCAGAAAGCATGGAAGAAGATGACGAGGAATTGGTATACGAAAAATGTGACATTGAATCATTTCCTGTCGTAGCATTGCTGGACAGCGGATCCAATGTCTCTGTAGGTGGAAGCGTCCTGTATCAAAAATTAAAAGACATGGGAATTCCATTAACAGAGGAAACTCGCATCATTCAACTGGCCGATCAAGAGCCAGTTCAGATGCAAACTTTCCAAACCACAGTGGAAATTCAGCTGAAAAAACGTTCTTTCCTGAGACCATTTCTACTCATTCCAGGATTCTCCACTGAGCATGTCATATTAGGAATTGACTTCCTAAAACAGGCCAAGATTTGCATTAATTTCTTCCTCAAAAGTTGGTCGTTTTTTGACACTGACGCTGAGTACAGCTCACTCTCAGCTAAGGAGTTAAACTCCTTGCAAGTTGGTGAAGACCAACGAATTTCTGCCATTAAAACATGCCAAATTGAAGCTGTAAACGTTACAGGTAAAGCTGGCGTGCAGGACGTGTTGCTGCGACCTGACGAAGGGAAACACCTGTCACAAGGTGAACGCGATCAGGTGAACCAACTTTTGCTACAGTACCACAAGGCTTTCGAAGAGCCTAGTGGACCAGCCAAGGTTGATCCTCAGGTTGTAAAAATACAGCCTAATGCCAAGCCGTGTTACACACGGCCATATAATCTGCCACATGTGCGTAAGGCACAATTAATTGAAAAATTAAAATTGATGCTGGAAAAAGGCTACCTGAAACACTCGATCTCCGAGTGGGCAGCCCCGTCTTTCTTAGTGGCAAAGCATGATGGATCCCAGGACATGCGGATGGTCACAGACTTTCGAGCTGTGAACCGCGTGACAGTCCCAGATCCATACCCACTGCCCAGAATCGACGACATCTTGGCAGAAATCAAGGGTAAACAGTATATGTCTACCTTTGATTTAACGAATTGTTACTGGCAAATACCTATTGCCAGCGAATGTCAACCGTTTTTTTCGACATCAACACCTTTGGGCAACCTGTGTTAAACCAGGATGCCCAAAGGGTGCAAGAAATTCGGCATCCCACTGTCAACGAGTAGTTGACAGCATGATGTCGAAATTACAGGATGTCTTGAACCGGATATACCAAGATGATTTAATATCATCCGCCGAGAATTTTGCAAAACATCTCGGTGACTTAGAGCAAATTTTTAAGCTGATTATTTCTTATAATTTCTCATTTAAACGCTTTAAGTGCCATCTATTCAAGAATGAAGTGCAGTTCCTAGGACACCAAATATCAGAGGAAGGTGTCCGCCCTAACGAAGAAAAGGTACGAGCCATCCTGGACCTAAAGCACCCAAAAAACGTCACAGAGGTCAAGTCGTTTGTGTCTGCTTGCAGGTGGTTTGGGAAATTTATTCCCAAACTATCAGAAATTGCAGCCCCATTATTCGCGCTGCTCAAAAGTGGCGTGAAATTCGACTTCGATGAAAGGTGTTGCAAGGCTTTTGATGAATTGAAGTCAAGACTTTGCCATGCTCCAGTTCTGGCTCAGCCAGATTTCCAAAGAAGCTTCCAACTCTTCACCGATGCCAGCGACGTGGCCATGGGCGCTGCTCTGATGCAACGTGACGAAAAAAGTGAAGAAAAATCCTTGCATATTATTGAATATGCGTCCAAATTGTTCAATCCGGCACAGAGGAATTACTCTGTTACAGAACGAGAGGCTCTGGCCGTGATTTGGGCAATTAATAAATTTAGGAACTACATTGAGGGAATGCCATTTGTGGTCCATACGGACCACAGGCCACTACGATGGTTGATAACCATTAACAACCCTCAAGGACGACTAGCTCGTTGGGCCCTTTCGGTCCAACAATATATTTTTGATGTAGAATATGTCCCAGGGAAAGCCAATTCGGTGGCAGATTTACTGTCTCGTCCTTTTGGAGACACTGGCGATCTAGTCGTGATGATCCATAAAATGATCTCTCAGCCTGTACCACTGTCCAAGGAACAATTTGCTGCGAAACAACGAGAAGATGATGACTGTTCCCAGATCATCCATGCATTAGAAAATGATGCTGAGAACAATTATGTTGAGGCTACAACATTTTTAAAACGTGGCTACATCATATTGGACGACGTCCTTTATAGGTACCTGGCACACATTGAATCAGATGAACCTAGGATCATCATCCAAGATTCATTAAAAGAATTAATTTTGGAGACAAACCATAATTCTCCTCATGCAGGTCATCAGGGTGTGGCAGGGATGCACGCCCGAATATCCGAATCATACTACTGGAAAGGTCTGAAAAAGGACATTTCCAGGTATGTTTCGGCGTGTATAGACTGTGCCAAATTCAAGGCACTGTCTCAGAAACATCAGGCAGCTATAACCAGCCAGCCATCAAAGGCAAGATTCAATACAATAAGTATTGATCTCGTAGGGCCCTTGCCAGTAACCTCATCGGGATCCACATGTGTCTTATCCATTGAAGACATAACGTCCGGCTATGTGGAATTTTTTCCACTAACGGACGCCAAAGCAGACAACATTTCTCGAACCTTAATTGATGAGGTGTTTCTGAGATTTGGCACTCCAAAATTCGTTCGTTGCGACAACGGGCCGCAATTCCTGGCGGCTGTTATGCAACAAACTGCTAAGATTTTTAGATTTTGCATGCAGAATATTGCAAATTATCACCCTCAAGCCAATCCGGTGGAGAGAAAACACCGGGACTTGAAGTCGAAACTTGCAATGTGTCTGCATCAGCATCCATTACCATGGGACGAGGCATTGCCCTCAATCAGATGGGCAATGAATTCCTCATTCTCAAAAAATTTGGGGCATTCTCCATTTTTTGTTACTTTCATAAAGGAGCCACGTTCACCTCAAGATTGCTTGCTAAACTTTAGCCAGCATTGCCACGATACAATATTTTCCAATACAACACTCACAGAATTTTTGCAGCATACTTCTGCAACGTTGTTGGAAGTAATGGACCGTTTTGAGTCAGCACAGGACTCTAGACGTCACTCCCACAAAGAGAATGCCAATGTCGCTCCATTTAAATTGGGTGACATTGTTTTGGTCAAAACTAACCCACTCAGCAATGCTGAGAAAGGTCTCACTTCAAAGTTTGCACCAAAACGGGATGGTCCGTATACCATCCACAGAGTGGTCAGCCCAAACAGTTACGAAATCTTTGATGATTTTCGTAATATGAATTTGGGTATCTACAACTCAAAGGATTTGTTTATATTCAATAGCCCTGACATTAAAGAAGAAGAAAAAGTCAGGCCTATCTTGAAAAAGGCGAAACGGGGTCGTCCTGCAAAAGAAAAACCAATTTCGACCCCTGCATCAAAGGATCCCCCAAAGGCGAAACCCATTGTGGATCACACTAAAGAGTCGCCTCAACAAACCAAGTCTGTACCCGCTGAACCCAAAAAGGAGGTCACTGTCACCACCAGAGCGGGCAGACAAACCAAACGACCTGGACATCTAGGTCAATTCAACTACCTGAATATTCAGAAAATACACTGCCAAATGAAGAAGTTCGTTTCCCTATTTTCAACGGAAATATGCAGTGAATTTTTTCATTCATGTCAAAATTATGCACTACAACAGGGATTTTTGAATTCTGTTGAAATGGCCGAATTTTGCCAACAACTGACATTGGCACATTTCGAGCATTTACATGGGCTAAACTTTCACTTCCCTAATCAGGACAATGAAGAAAGAACAACTATATTTAAAGTAACCCATGCAGCCAACCTATTTTGCCTCCAGGGTCTGGGGTCTCATCGAATTCCTAAATTTCCGGACCCTTTGACACCGGATATTGAGAATCTTGGGGAGGTTGAAACTGACCAATCGCTCCTTGCAAAATATGTAAGGGCGGGCAGTCCTCCACCAAGTATAAAAACGACTTACCCAGCCAAGATCAGCACAATGTTCTGTTCATCTGCTGGTTGTGAGGATCGTGCCTCAGTTGTCTCTTCGTGTTTAGCTGCAACGTGCATTTCAAGGCCTAAAAGAACTCCTAAAATTCGATCAGTTAGTTTTCTAATTCCAAACAAGTTTTCGCCTTCTGTTCTACCAAATTCTGCGATGTCATCTTCTAACTCAGGACGTCAGGAGAGGTCCATAACTCCAGAGACTGAGAGTTTGCCCAGCGATCGACCCCATGCACGTAGATTTCCACGTGTGTCTGAGGCCCAGGCACGCATGGAAGTTTCAAACCGTGAACCTCTGGATCGCCGACTCCACAGAATGTTCGAAGAATCAGATGTTGAAGTACAGGAAGTGATTCCCGTGCTTCAGCCGGCTACAAGTGGCTTGCTTGCCACACCCTGCACCACGCCGGCACCACCTAGGCCTAGCCCAGCAGTGCCACGTGCAACCCCTGCTCCAGCGACCTGTCGAAGCTACAGGATGTCTTGAACCGAATATACCAAGATGATTTAATATCATCCGCCGAGAATTTTGCAAAACATCTCGGTGACTCGGCACCATCGTGTCCTTGAAGCCAAGGATGCACGCATTCAGCAGTTGGAGGCTGAGCTTGCCGAAGTCAAAGAAGAAAGAGATGACCTGGCCTCAAGAATCAACGCTTGCCTCACTAATGTCTCCAATACTTCACCTTGGGCGTCCACCACAGCATCCGCAGAAGAGCCAATGCCGAGACGTCCAGTAGCTGAGCCACAGTTCCGAGGAACCGACGACGATCATCGCCGCCGTTCCACTAGAAGCCAGGATTCGGCCCTGTCCAGCCCCAACAACGTTCCGACAGCAGGCCGTGGACATCCCCACTCCGCCAGAGGTCATGCAGCCAGAGATGCGGCCACCAGAGGAGGAAATACCGCCATCCGCTCGCAGGGACGCCGCAAATATCCGAAGACGTCGGAGTGAGGAATTCTACAAAATTATGTAATAGCATGCTAAGCTTTCCGTTACACGAATTTCAGTTTTGTGAGCATGCCACTGTTGAAATCTCATTCATTGTCATTCGCAATTGTTTGTTTTCCTTTTCACCTCTCTCTCAGATTTTTACAAGATTCCTCTTGTTAAAAATCTCGGGGAGTTTTGAGAGACATTGTCTCCTGACTGTCTCCCTGAAATACTCAAAACTTGGAGCAGGCGACTTGCAGTCTATACCCTAAAGCGTTAAAATCTGAAAACTTAGCTTAAAAACATGCTGGTCGATCCAGTGACGTCAGTGCTGGTCTCGGCCCCCTTGTAGTTGGAAACGCCACGGATCCAAGGCGTACTAAAATCGAATCTGAAATAGAGAAAAACATAGCATTTAAAATCTCATCTAGAAACCAAGCACAAGTTGGGAAATCTC
Organism: Ommatoiulus sabulosus; assembly: GCA_034697705.1. Taxonomy (NCBI): domain Eukaryota; kingdom Metazoa; phylum Arthropoda; class Diplopoda; order Julida; family Julidae; genus Ommatoiulus; species Ommatoiulus sabulosus. The sequence continues at coordinate 7,115 of JAQGAO010005513.1, forward strand.
CCAATTGGTCAGGTTAGTAAAAACCAATTCTCATTGGTTCTTCAAAATATAAAATTATCCAAAAAGGGAATATAAAAACCCACAAATTTTGAGAATAATTACACTGTCCGAACGCGCGATTACAGGAAGGATCCTCCTGTGTCGCACTCCATCCATTTTTGCATATTTCATTCTTGATTTGCTATTCGCGTTCGTAAATACTAGTTATTGTAATCCTTTACCTTGAATATAATTGTTGTAACTTAATAATAAAGCGGAAAGTATATTTAGTATAGTCGTGTTGCCCTGCAATCCTTTCTCGCGTTTTCGGTTTGCAGAAACTCCAAGCCGTTTAAGAGTTACGACGATTTATCCACCAGGGTACCTTTCGAACCATTCAGGACACCCTGTAAAGTTCGAAGGAAAACTACGTCACGGAATCCCCTCGCTTGCACCCGGAAGACAGGTACGTGGGAACGGGGGAAGCCCCATCGCCCGCCGTCCAGCCTTCATCAATCAAGCGCGGCCTTCCCGTGACGGGCGCTCCGATTGGCCGAACCGAGCCTCCGCGAGCGTGTAGGCGGTCTTCATCGCGTTCATTCGCAGCCGTTGGCCCATAAGCCACCGCGAGAAAACAAGTGGCCAACGCGCGGTACCGGGTGTCGCATAAGGAACCCGTCAAGAAGCGTAATAGTACCCAGAGCCTTCATGACGATTCAAGAGCTGGATTGGCCACCACAGATTAAATCTGAGATCAAAAAGCGGGTTTCACCTATCCTATCGGAGATAAAGCTCTGGGACATCAGGCATGATTGCATCGTACCTCTTATCATGACACCGTTTTGTACAATGGACGAGACAGCAAGTGCCAGACTATTTATTTATACTGATACACGATTGTCCAGAGTTGATCAGTTCAGCATAGCTTGCGAGTATTGCCTCGAAAAAGAGATTTTTTCCTTCGGCAAGCAGCTCACGCTTTTGGAGAAAGATTCCTGTAGAAATAAACAAAGAAGAAATGAGAAAAGAAATTTCATGCGCTTGGCACGGAGCACATCTCTTGTTAAGTTCTGGCTAAAAATTTACAATGGCTGTTTTGATGCGCCCATCAGCCTCAAAGACATCAGTGAAGAATATTGCCGCGAAGGCTTTTTGTTAGCTGAGACCACCGTGGCGAAGAAATACTTCTTGGAGAAAACCCCTAACTTGGCCCTTTTAAACAGTTATGATTATTGGTCTTCACCCTGTGTTATTGTTAAGCTCTTTAGACTCACACCCAAAGATCAACAAGACCGGCTTAAGAGTCACTTTTTTAAAAGACTTCTCCTCGCACTCCTCAAATGGCCCTATCAGCACCTCTTCCTGCCCTATCAGCACCTCTTCAGAAAATCATAAAGAAACATTTTCCCTAATCCAATATAATGATTATCAGGGTTGCAAGATCTACTGAATTGTATTTAACGAATGTGCATTCAATTGTTAAAAAAAATCTGATGTAATAAAAAAAATCGGTCAGTTTATGTAGTAATTATTGTCCATTAATGTCAATTTAATGTACAAATATGTTTTAAAAAATGATTTAATTTTCTAAACATAAAGAAACATCTAAAAATTGAATAAATTTAAACTTTAATAATGAGAGCATCTTTTCTGAAAAACTTCTCCTCGCGCTCCTCAATTGGCCCTTTCAGCACCTCTTCAGGCAAGCTGCCAGGTGGTTAGAGGATGGCCTCATCATCGAGGAACACTGGATGGTTTCTATAGCAATTGCAAGAAAGGTAATGAATGGTCCTAAGGATTATAATTACAAGGGTCTCTTAATTGGTTTCTGGAAAATAGGTACTAAGCAAAAAAGAAAACTACATTAAAACTCTGCATACATCGTGTTCTGGTGCGCCAGAATTTTTTGATGAGGGACGAAATCATGACTTTCTTCTTCTTTGATTACAAGTCTGATAAACAAAAGGAAAAGTATTTGTTTACATTCAATAAAAATTGTCTCTGTTATACAATGATCTTAGAGATGCTGTAGGAGACCTTGGAAATTCTTGTAAGAGTTTGGCAATTGAAAGAGAAGAAATTGTTCCAGAAATTTCAAAATTTCTTGAGAAATCCTCATTTCATCTGCATACCTGGTTCATTCATTACATTAAGTGCAGATATTGTTAAAAAGGCGAAGCGTTTTATTGAATTTCAGGAAATCATGGTTAAATATTTGCACTAATCCAATAAAATGGTTAACAGGGTTGGAAGATTTACTGAATTGTACTTGTATTTAATGAATGGGCATTAAATTGTTAAAAAAATCTGATATAATAAAAAATCAGTCAGTTTATGTAGTAATTAATGATAATTAATGTACATGTAATTGCAATGTATAAAACTATTTTAAAAATGATTTTATTTTCCAAACATGAAGAAACAACTAAAATTTGACCAACTGTTTTTAGATGCTTTTTAATTTGTTAGAAAAATCTCATTATTTTTATTCTAAACAAGTTTTTTATGAATCTACCTTGGTAAATTTTTCATTTATTAAACAAAATGATTTTAACACAAAAATTTATACAAACAATAAAATAGAAGAGAAGACTTCGAGTTAGTTAATTGGTAAGTCAATCTCTGATGCGTTTTGTTTTGTTGATGGAATACGAAATCATGATATCGTTCATACTCGATGAACGATATTTTGTTTTTGTTTCACTTTTAACCGTTCATTTCATTTATCTGCTTGTCAATGGTCAATGAAAGGAAGTTCGAGGCCTTGAATATTCTCGTAAGGGTTTGTAAATTGAAAGAAAAACAATTATTAATAAAATTTTACTGATTCTTGATCAATCCTTCTGCAATCATATGCCGTGCTTCATGTTCTGAAAGTGTTTATGTAAATAGTGAATCGTTCATGCATGAATTTCTTAAAATCATTGCGAAATACAAGCGCAAATCGGTATCATGATTGTGTGAGCTTAAATTCAAAAATAAACTTATTACATTTATGCAGTAATCTCACTCCACTTTCATACTGTAAACTGTGTAAAGATGTAGTTTTTCTTAAAAAAAAAAAGGAAACCGATTTTCCAAATACAAAATAAAACGATCAAAAAAAATAGAAAACATTTTCAGACGCTTTTCAGTTTGATAAAGTAAAGTTACAAAGTAGTTTACAAAGTAAAAATATATTTGATCAATTGATCGAAGCAAAGTTTTATGTACAATTTTCATTTTAAACTCAGTATTATAAACTGTTTAAATCTTTAGCTTTAGCAGTTCGTTTCTGAAAAAAATAACTGAAGAGTGCATGACGTCCATTTTTGTCTTTTGAAGCTCATCTGTTGAATTTTTCTTCTCTTAAAATGTAATAAATTTTAAAATTCTTTCGAAAGTATCAACATTTTGCAAAAGTTTATAAACAATAAAATTTTTTGAATGTTTAGAAATTATGGACGATTTACGAGTGAAACATTTACTTTGCGTAGAAATCTTAAGCCCCGTCCACACCAAAAAAAAAATCACAAATACAAATATAAATGGCAAATATAAATGGAAAAAAAAATTGTCGCCGTTTGTTTTAGCGGCCATCTTGACAAATTTTAAATAAATTTCACGTTTATATTTGTCATTTGCCTCTCCCGTCGAGAGTCGGTAGATCAAAGGAGACAAATATAAATTTTTTCTATGACGCTACTGACGGTGAACTACACGTGGGAGGTTAATTTATTTGCATAGATTGATCTATCACTCGTAGCTGTTTGCATTTAATAACTGCCTGGTAGCTGCGATGGTAAACAGCTATGGTTATTTGATTTGTATAAACTCCATACCGCTCGTACCTGTTGACCATCGCAGCTACCAGGCATGCAGTTATTAATGTATTAGTATCAACAGCTACGAGGCACCTAATGCTAACTTATCTTTATAAAAAAACCTAACATCATACTTACAGCTATCTATACTTGTAATGGGTGGAATTATTGGTTTTATTGGAAAAAGCACGTGTTTTTCTGAAGAAATTACACCAAGTGTGGAAATTGCTAACACTGTTTACAGAGTTGCTATGGCTAAGCCTGATTTCATTCACGTGATCGTCTCTCGTCTGCCACGGTTTGTCAGTATATTTTATTTTTGGTGTGTACGCTTTATTTTTACAAATCTGCTTTGTGATTTGTGGAGTAGCCCTGTACACACCGATTTGCCATTTATATTTTTATTTGTGTTTTTTTTTTGGTGTGGACGGGGCTTTAAACATTGTACAAAATTTATAACACTTTTAAAAAACAATAATGATAATAATAATAATAATATATGCAAAAACTAGGCAAAGCCAGGGGCTTGAAGCCGGATTATGAAAGTAATCCTAAAATGCGTCAAATTAACATGTAAAAAATTTGTATGAACAATTAATCCAACTCCGGATTATCGAGATTGGAAAATTGAAAAATTTTAACCTTGTTTTGCACTGTCTTATGGCTGGTGGCTGGTTGACCAATGTCCGAAAGGGGTCAATGACTCATACCCTGCGCTTTGCGGATATCCGTAATGGACATAATGAAGTCACATGACGGCTGGTTCCTAGGGTAACACAAGTAGCATGTGGTCGCAGAATTTCGTGTAGGCCTACTGTGTCTGGTTCAATTACATTGTGGTGCACGTTGCACATGGTCAGTTTCGTCAACTTGAAGTGGTCAGTGCTAGCGGTCATTTAATCGCATTAGAAGAAAGTTCTTCATACTTTTGAAGTACAATTAAGGTAGGTGACGAATTCGGGTATAACAATTTTTCGGCTAAAACTAGTTCACGTAACGCTCGTGTACATATTGACAAGAACATGGTACTGTCGTGCACATGGGGTAGAATTTCATCCAAACATCGATAAAACTTAATTGTTCTTATTGTTAAAGTCACGTTTTGTACTTTGAAGAGTACGTATACTGTTTAATCACAGAAAAAATTATAGTTGTATTTTTTGAATAAATTTTTGTCCTGTGTGGATAATAATAGTGGAAAATCTATCTTTTTTGATATTTTAGAAATTTTGAAAATTCAAATGTGAAGTTTGGCACTAGATAAGATTGCTCAAAGTTTTTTTTAAAAAAAAAATTAAACGACTTTTGATCTATAGATTTAAAAAAAAGTAATAATTTGTTTCATTTTGCGATCATACACATATGTTATGTATGTCTGCTATTGTTTTCTTTGACTATTGTTTGTTTGATTATTTATGAATCATCAAGAAGAACCTTAAAGAAGTTATTTCTATTTTATATTAGATTCCTAAAATATGGATCTAAACTACGACATTTCAACTTGGAGCACGTCGTTGCAAGCCATGTGCTTGACGAGAGTAAGCTACAGCATCGTGAAGGCTGCCACATCGAATCCACGAAGTCCATATAAAAAAATAGCATCCAGAGCCATCAAGAGGATTCAACGGCTGCATTTACCACCAGAGATGGAATCTGAGATGAAAAAGCGAATTCCATCTATTGTATTGGGGATGAGGCTCTGGTACAGAAAGCATGGTAGAAGTGTGCGTCCCATTATGACACCGTTTTGTACAGTAAACGAGACAGCAAGTGCCAGATTATTAATTTATGCTGATGCACGTATGTCCAGAGTTGATCAGTCCAGCTTAGCTTGCGAGTATTGCCTCGAAAAGGAGATTTTTTTATTCGGCAAGAAGCTCACGCTGCTGGAGATCGAACTTAAACAGTGCAAGAAATGGTATGATTTAACGAACACTGCACGGTGCACATCTCTTAAACCGTTATGGATAAACATTTACAATGAGCGTTTGGATGCGTTCATCAGCCTCAAAGATATCAGTAAAGAACACTGCATCGAAGGCTATTTGTTAGCTAACACCACCGTAGCGAAGAAGTACTTCTTGGAGAAAGCCCCTAAAGTAAATACTTAGCACTTTATTTGTATGGAATGCATCCCTAACCATGCTGACGTGTTTGCATATAAGGAGTTGTACGACAATTTACCCTGTATAATTTCTAAGCTCTTTGGACTCATCCACAAAGATCGACTAGAACTGCTTAAGAGCACCTTTTCTGAAAGACTTATCATCGCCCTTCTCGGTTGGCCATATCAGCACCACTTCCTGCATGCTGCCAGGATTCTGGTGGATGGCCTCAGCAATATGCATTACTTAAATGTTGCTATTTCAATTGTAAGAAGGGTAACGGACGACTATAAATACCATAATTACAAGGGTCTCTTCATTGGTTTCTGGAAAATACGCACTGACCAAAAGAGCAAATTACTCGAAAACTATAAATGGTGTGGTTTTCTGGTGCACCAGATTTCCTCCATAAAGGACGAAATCATTGTTATAGCAGAGCGGGTGCTTGACTGGGCATTGCATCTTGAGCACTCATTTGTTTCAAAAGTAACTCACTGTTCA
>JAQGAO010005514.1:0-13501 GCA_034697705.1 Ommatoiulus sabulosus
ATTTTACTTTGATGGGTTTCCCGAAATTGCAGCGGATGTACTCCAATTTAATATTTAAAAATAGCAGGAAAAAAAATTGTGGAAAGAAAAATGAAACTAAACGGCGAAAATTTCTTTTCAATTAGCTTACCTGTAAACCTGAGCGATGGCAATTCTGGTATAAATTATTTCGGAGTTATACTATTACATCGATATCCATTCGTAGGTTTTTTTAATTCACGAAATTCACGAAATTCATAGGGATACTCCAAGCATAAAGAAAATAATTGAAAAGAAATCGAAATGGAATCGGAAAACATTGAAATGAAAGCGTGAAGTATTTAGAATAGCGTGTGTTTAGCGCGTGTTTTGCTTTTACGGCCAACATATAGCGTAGTACAGTGGTGTTACAAAGTCGTTGGGAGGGGGTTCGAAAAAAGAATTTTTGTAGCTGTCACAGATGTGACATCGACATAAAAACTATAAAAGAACACGCGCGTATCCCAAGGCAACGTCGTGTGAAAATTTGAAAGCAATCAGTGAAGAACTTTCGGAGTTCACTTACCAGGAACAGATCGTCGTTTACATTTTTATTTATATAGATGTGATTACATTTATTTAATGGCAACTTAAAAAATTTCTACCAAAAATGATTAAAATTTCACTGTTTTATCAGTTGTCAAGTTCACATATTCAATAGATTAGACGAGAGCACAAATGGAATAAATGAAATGAGAACCACAAAAATCGTTACTGAATACAGGGTGTTTTTGAACTCATAGTACAAACTCAAACTGATGTTAGAGTAAACTAAGGTCAAAATTTTTCACCATAGAACCTAGGGTCCAAAGGTAACTATTGAAAAGTTACTTGGAATTAATGTTGGCACAGAATGTTTCAACAATTACGTGTTTATGGCAATGTTTTACAGTAAATGCTCAAACGTGCCACCATTACAATTAATGCAAGCCTCACATCGGTGACGCTGTGACTTATTCATTGACACCCTCTTTCAAAGATGTCATTTACATTGCCCGCAGCAACCGCAATTCTGGACACAAGATCTTCTTGTGTGTCCACTGGAATCTCATACACTACATTCATCATTTGACCCATAGGAAGAAATCCAGGCATGAAATACATATCAGCCAGTTCTTGATTTGTGTATGCTTCCATTTCGATGCCACAACTCAAGTAACCCATTAAATGTTCCATGTACCAGCTATACATTTAGCCGTGTAACTTTTTAATAGTGACCTTTGGACCCTAGGTTCTATAGTGAAAAATGTTTACCTAAGTTCACTCTAACACCAGTTTAAGTTTGTACCATGAGTTCAAAAACACCCTGTATACAAATGTATGTGTTAATTACCTTAGTTTTGAATCAACCACCGCCATTTTATCCTCCTTGGGTCCCATTTTGCTTGTAGAGGTTGGGTGATAAGATGTCATCGTTTGGCTGAAAATATTACATTTTTTTTTCAAAGCTTAGTATTTTTTCATCGATATTTATAAAATGTGTGAGATTTAATTGTGAGAATGTGTCAGTGGCAGCATTTCTGCATTCCATATTGTACAGATACACTGCATGCATGCATACATGTGCAAAGAGTAATTCAGTCTGATCGTTTACAGGGTGCTGAAATGCCGCATGCGATTGTTTAGGTGTTTACCTGAGCTCCGCACATGGGGCGCTCTTTTTCTCAAGCCATTTCTGGTAAGCGCCAGTGTGATGTGTGATGTCACACAGCCTGGGGAGGGGACAACACTCGCGGAGCATAGTGTCTTATTGCATGGGTGTGTCCCATAGTGTGTCCCCAGTGAGCGGCCTCCTCCCCCAGGTTACCTGTGTAATTAATGCACGTGAATTGTGTATGGTGCGCTTGTAGCACGGACGCCTCCATGCAGACCATCTGGGACGCATGACTTTTCTTTGAGTGTTCCCTTTCCACCTGGGACATTAAAGTGAGGGTCACTTTCAGTGACCTATTTTGTCCCTTTCCAGTCATGTGACCCGGAAGCAGGTTTCTGCTTGGTGGCCCGTGCACCTCCAGTGGTGATTCCCGTGGTGACCTTTTCATGTTTTCTGTTGGAGGTGATTTTCTTCACTTCTGCTCCAGACCTTTAGAGTGACCAAATGTGGTTACTCTCAGCTCCTTAAAGTAAAAACGACCACATATGGCCATCAGCCTTGTTAGTGAACAAGAGTAGTCAGTTTGGAAACAACAGGAAAACAGAGAATCACCATTGGGATTGCCACAGCAGGGAAATCGTGAGTAGTGAAGATTGTGATTTTCATTTGCATTCCATTTCCCCATTGTGTTTTGCACGTGTCTAGTTAAGCTTAACTGACACGTGCCACATTGTTGTGTGTTCTAACTTATGTGTCAGAACCCTTTTTCGCCTTATTGTTTTTGTGTGGAATAAAGTTCTTGTAAAGGCGAATTTGTATGCTTTTGTGGCTGTTTTGCATGCACGCATTTTTCTTCCCTTTTTGTAGGAAATTCAAATGCGCCTCAACACCAAGGATGATCTCCCTGAGAAGCCCTAAACAAAGGTAAGTGTTTCTTTTAAGCAAATTCTCCCCCAAGCTCCTACTATTTACAGTGTGTCCTTGTAGCATCCCAAGTCACCAGGCTTGGGACAAGTTTAATCTGGAGCCCAGCACTATAAGTGTGTCTGGGAACCCAAAGCCAGATTTCAAGGAGTGTGGGGATTGATATGATTTTAGGTATTGGGTAGTGTGTTCCCCAGTCCCAAGTGTTAATTAATAACCTAGGCCTTAATTATCACGTTCATGGAAGCTGGTTTTCATGCCGAGTGTGGAGAAATTTTTTTTCGTTGGTCCTCTACACCGTGTTAACCAAGTTGCTGTCTAAATCTGCTCAGAGTTGTTCGAAATTAACAACAGATTTCTTCAGATCTGAAAAACCTGAAATTGTCAGGGAACTTGAAAATTTCAAAAAAGTCAGGGAATAATTAATTATTTTCAAAAAGTCAGGGAAATTTAATGTATATGTTGTTAAAGTCCAAATTTAATGCTTCTACGTGGATAGCTCAGCATCCATTTGCAAACTTTGCAACATTTTTAAACTATTCCAAGGATAAATTTCTAACGGTCTACAAGAACTAATTTGAAATTTTTTAAATTGTATCCTAAAACAATTTGAAAATTTTTCAACAGTTTCCGAAGACTAACTTGTGAAATTTTTCACGTAACAGCTTCAGAGGACAAATTTGCAAAATGTTTAAACTTCTCATAATGCAAGTTTGTGAGATTTCCAAACTTTTTCTTCAAACATGTGCCCAATTTACAGCAGTTTTTGAGTACAAATTTAAAACACATTTTTAACAGTTTCCGAAAACAAATGTGCACAATTGTCAGCAGATACTGAGGAAAAATTGGAAAATTCACAACCTTTTTAGAATACAAATTTTCCAAATTTACAACCGTTTTCGAGTACAAAGTACATAACTTTCAAAATTTTCCGAAGGCAAATTTATAAAATTTAAAATATTTTTAAAATTGACGTTAATAATGGTTTGAAAAATCGTGGATAACATTTATATATGTTAATTGTGTCGATGGTCAGGGAAATTTATTTATAACCCTGGAAAGTTCAGGAAGTTCAATATGAAATTATTACTAAAATAGTTCATTCTACTTTTATTTATTGTAATAAATGTACCAACAAGAAGCAGAAATCCATCTAGTTGAACTCTGGTGTTCAGTTTACACTACACATATTTAAGATGGATAATTCCTAATTTTTTATTTCTTTAGTGGGCTACTTACTGGCGTACTAGGCATTCCCAATATTGGTCCGATTGATAAACCAAGTTTTCACAACCAGGTTGAATTCCAGAAATGAATTTGGCACCCATGGAGCTAAACGCGGCCAAATTTCCATATCTGAATGCTTTTTTCATTCCTGAAAACAGTACAAAGCAGATTCTAGCACGATTTATAACAAAAGCCGAAATAGAGATTTAAAGAAAAACGCACCTTCGACAATTACAGCAATATCTCGAGGGTCCGTCAAGTAGTAAGGGTCAATGATAGGGTGGGTTTTCGGACTCGTGCTATGCAGACGAATTACACCTTAACTTTTGGGGCGTAGCAAGATGGGAAAAAGTGAAAAGGTGTCGTTATATTGTTGAGGTTCGTAGTATTTTTTTTTTTTTTTCGTAAATTTTTTTAAACTTTGGAAAATTAAACAATATATTATTACTATGGTCTATGAATTTTTTCAGATTTTTTAAATAAAAATTAAAAGTTTTCCAAAATGTCACAATGAAATTTCAACATCGTGAAACAATGGCATAATTTGTGCCAACTAATTTTTTATGACATTTTTTTAATCTACAGGATGTGATTTATTAGATTGGTGCAAATAAAATCACTTAAAAGTATTAGAAATTCATTAAAAACAACTTTGTTTTTAGGCCTATTACCGCTAATTTCTTGGATATGTGGCTCCATGTTTTCAAAATGCTTTAATTTCCTTAAAAATGCCAGTAGGATGCACTGCAAGCCTGCATTTCAAAGAGGGGCTATTCCTCTATACACTAAAACATTGCAGTGTAGCCCCAAGTCCATTTTTTGTGCGGAATTTCAATTTGTATTCGCTGGCTACAATAATTGTAACCAGTATGACTGGTTACACAACGCCCAAAAAAACGTATATGAATAATCAGGGTCGATCCACCGGACCTAGAAAACCTGGAAAAGTCAGGGAACTTGAAAGTGACTGGGAAAGTCGAGGAAGAATGACGCATTTTGAAAAAGTCAGGGAAATTAAACGTCATATGTTATCACGATCCAAAATGAATTAATGCTTCTACGTGGTTATAGCTCCGGGACCACGCGCAAACTTTTTTTTTAAATTTTCCATGCAGTATACAAATTGGCAAAATTTAAAACAGTTTTCGAGAACAAATGAGCAAAATTTCAAACTTTTCGAAATATAAATTTTGCAAAAAATTTTCGTAATATAAATTTGCTCAAAATTTCACACTTTTCGTATTATAAATTTGTGAAAAATTTCAACCTTTTCGTAATATAAATTTGCGAAAAATGTCAACCTATTCGTAAAACAAATTTGCGAAAAATTTCAAACTTCAATATAAATTTGCGAGATTTCGAAACTTTTTCCGAGCAAAAAATTGTCAAAATTTCCAATTATTTTCGAGGACAGATTTGCGAATAACATGCAAACTTTTCCGACAACTTATATGGAAAATTTTCAAACGAATGAGAGGCTCGCGTGTGCGGGTACTCAGACAGATGCATCACGAACGGCACTTTTTGTCCGACGTGAAGTCAACGATGTGCAAAAGAGTGTTTTAAAAACTTTAAAAAAGAACGGCGATAACTACGACCAATCAGCGCGTTGATATTTGTAAAACAGCCAAAAGAGTCCTTTGCAAATAAGCTCGAATCCGAGTATATACACCTTCATCGATTTTTAAATGGCGTGTACGGATCGAATTAAGATGTACGCCATAAATACACCAAGATGGCGGCCTCGTAAAATTAATACAGAGGCATATAAAATGCACCAAGGAGCTTAATCTTAATTCGATGAAAGGTAATTTCGGTTAAACGAGACCCCCGGCGTCCAACTCGAAAACAACAAGATGGAGGAAGAGATGATGATGGACACGGTCATCCTAGTGGTCATCATCATCGTCAAAATAATAAATGAGAAAAGATCGATAAAATCCATCGGCTTATAATTAAGGACACACGCCGCAAACACCTAAGGTTCAAAACCGCTTTGTGTGGTGCGTGCCTGCGTGCGGCCAAATTATACAGCTGATGAATTTAAAGGGAAATTCGGTACAGATTCTGGATGAAAGGTTGGGAATTTTAGAACTACAACTAGCCTACTGTCTAAAAGTAAATCATCAGGGTTCTCCCTGAAATTTCATTTTTAACTTTCCTGACTTTTCCAGGTTTTAAAAAAATTATTTCGCTGACCAATGACAACGTGAAAAGTTGACATTTTCCAAAATTGACACTGGAAAATATTTTTTTAAATTTACTAACGACAATTTCGAAAATTAACATAGAATTTTTTTTTAAAAAAATGTAAAAAAATTGGAAAATTTTGTATTCGGAAAATGTTGAAAATTTGTGCTCGGAAAAAAGTAGGAAATTTTGCAATTTTGTCCTCAGAAAACGTGGAAAATTTATGCAAATTTCTACTCGGAAAATGGGCCCCGAGTTAACCTCGTAGAAGTATTAATTTTGGATCGCCATGACTGCGTTGTTGAATTTCCCTGACTTTTTTAAAATAAACCATTCTTCCCTGACTTTTCCAGATAATTTTCAAGTTCCCTGACTTTTCCAGGACGAGGGGGGGGGGGTACCTTAGCTGACTATTTTCGTTGGGTTTCAGGGCAAATACAAAATAAATTAAGCTGAAGATTTTTGGTTAAAAACATGTAATGATTACAAAACAAAACATGTAAAATACGAGGGGTGTTCATTAAATTTCCGCAATCATTTAAAAAAATAAAAACGGCTTTATGGATTTTAATGAAATGCGTTGGAAAAAGTCTTCCATCATTCCTGAACATATTTCAACATTAACAGATACGTTTCGAAAATTGAAAGTGCTTGGTATTGGTGCGCAAAGATGGAGTCCGAGGAGATAAGAGGCTCAGCAGCGTTTTTTGAACTTTTGAAGGCATTTGAGGAGCAGAAATGCGTGACACGTTTAAGGTCAGAGTAATGTCGAACGTGCGGGTCTATAGGAGTGGATTGGTCAGTTGAGATTGTGAGAGAAGTGGACGTTGGCTCGAACAAATGATTTTTACACTGATTACCAAAAATGCACCCAACAAAATATTTTTTTTAAATAATAGGTGACGTGCATTTCTTAACCAAATTTCATTAAAATCCATACAGCTATTTTTTTTTAAAAAAAAATGACTGCATGCGGAAACTTAATGAACATCCCTCGTAAATAATCAAAAGTTTTGGTTAAAACTAAATTAGAAATTTTCGGCTATTTACGTAAGAGCCTATCAATTAAAGAAATTAATCGGTAAGTTTTGGGTATAAATATATAAATATGCATTATAATTTAATTTTAAACCATATCGATACGATTCGTATCTATATATATATTTATACGTGATAATTTTTGGCTAAATTTACAAAATGCATAAAACGTTTTTTTTTTGTCAAAAACAGGAATTCTATACGACATTTTTTGTTTTGAAATTTTTTGATCATGCATATAAATGATCCAATTTTTAAAGGAAATTTTCGTTTATCGAAACAAATAGAAAACATTTTTACGTTTAAACATCTTCAAATGTTATTGAGCAAAAAAATGCAGAATTAACTTTCGTCGAACCCTGTATTCGGCGGATGAATTACGGAGTCCGGGACGGCCGGGTCGCCGCGAATGTACGGAAGCCAGCACGTGGTTAGAAATTTAATTTGCGGGGGACGTAATTGGCCCGTAAATTAAAGGACAATCACGTGACATTTTCCGGAAAGCAACTGAGAAATCTACGGCAATTTTTTAATCTGAAAATTAAGACGCTCGAGCGAAAACGCGGAATTAGATGAATTACAATTTGGATTAACTTTCGTCCAGCCCCGTATTCGGTAGATGAATTACGGAGTCCGAAACGGGTCGCCACTAATGTACGGAAGCCCGGAGGTGCCTCGGCACTATAGCCATTCGAGAGTGCATTAAGCCTGACGTAATTTCGATGCCTTATCATCGATCGAGAAAAAGCGAGATAACCCGATCGAGTGCTGACTAATCCAATAAGCGCCCTTAACGGGATCTAAACTATCGAACAAACAATAAACACAAATTGAGGAAAATCCCCGCCGAGCGAATTAAGCAGCGCCTCATTCGGGAGAATTATATACTATATAGTATATCCCTTCAACGGATTAAATAATCTCCTCGTCCCGCATCAGCGGTTTATTCATGGAAAAACTATACCGGTACTTACATTTTTAAACAAAAATATATAGCGTCACTCGAAATCTCGTACAGCGTATTCCCAAAATGTTCACGGAAAATCCCATTTTGATTCTGCAGGAGCTTAATGGGTGCGAGCGCAAAGAACGCTTATCTCAGGCGCTTACCACTCGGCGTACACTAGCGCCACCGAGCGGTATAAGAATGCGGCATGATTTTTAAACGAGGGCGCTGCACGAAAAAAGCTTAGCCAGGCTGAGCTTACGAGAAGCGCTTATATAAGCTTTCAAGCATTCTTTTTTGGAAATCAGAAAGCAGATTTTTAAGACGCAGAGTGGCACGCGGATCACTATTGGTCGAAAGTGTAGCCATGTACGCAGGAACGGAAAAACGTTTCCCGCGCTCATCGTGAGATGATAATGCGCATGTGCGAGGTTTTACGCGGAATGTTTCACCTGAAAGGTTGGCCACAATATTTTCAATTTACCCGACTTTTCCCTGACTAAAATCCAAAATTCCCCGACCAAAACTTACTCGTTAATGCATACCAATTTTTTTTGTCATAATTAAAAATAAAATAAGAAGTGTAATGAAAAGCTTGGCAAAACACTAGATTTTGTTACGAGTCTAGCTGGAATATAAGGTCTTGGATTGGGGATGGAGCTGCTAGCAGACTGAGTGCAGGGATGGCATTTTGCTTTTATTTGGGAAAATTTCCATGACTTCCATGGCCACTTTTTTTCCCCCTGACTTTTCCCCGACTTCCCTGACCTGCGGCCACCCTGCTAGCACAACGCATCCAGTGCCGCCACCGAGCACCAGCCTGATATCAGCGTTCATCGTGCGCTCCAAAGCTGAAAACAAGAAGCTGAAAATAAGCACGTCGAAAGTAAGCATTCCCAATTTCCTTTTCGTTTTAAATTTCCCGTAATTTCTCCGCAGTTCCTGGTTCGTCTGAATTGATCGCCGAGTGGGAAATTAAATAAAACGCCGTTCGTTCGATGTATTCTTGTTGCGTAACATTATACATTATATCATCGCTCGTAAATATAAGATAAAAAGAGTACTTAACGCGTCGAACCCATCGGCTATACCTCTTCAACGCCAATTAAAACATAAGCGCTAACGGAAGTGACGTCATCGAAACATGCATACAGGGTTGAATATCGCGGTATACGAAAAGACCCGTATATGGTAACTCCGCCCACTTTTACCTAACCATGAGCTCGATTCGCCGCGCAGGAATAGTTTACGAGTAGAAACGTCGTTCACTAAAGTGAGTTACTCGATCACTCCTACTTCACTCACCTATAGTGAACTACTTCACTAAACGTGACCTAGCGTGAACTATCGTTCACTTACTCAATCGAGTGAGCTACCGCTCACTCATTCAGGGTTCCTCCAGAAATTCCATTTGAAACTTTTCTGACTTTTCCAGGTTTTAAAAAACTTAACTCCCCTGACCAATGACAATGTCAAAAATTCCCATTTTTAAAAAATCGAAGCAGGAAAATATTTTGCAAAATTTACTAATGACAAAAATGTGCATGAAAAAATTTGAAAATTGTGTAAATTTGTACTCTGAAAACGTGAGACATTTTGCAGTTTTGTCCTTGCAAAACATGGGAAATTTTGCAATTTTGTCCTCAGAAAACGTGGAAAATTTTGAAATTTGTACTCGATAAAAGTTAGTGGAAAAGTTTGCAAATTTGTAGGTCTACTCGATAAAAGTGCAAAATTTTGCAAATTTGTTCTCGGAAAACGTAGAAAATTGTGCTAATTTTTACTCAGAAAATGGGCTCTGAGCTAACCACGTAAAAGCATTAATTTTGGAATGCAACGTACAATATGACATACGTTGAATTTCCATGACTTTTTCAAAATAAGCCATTCCTCCCTGACTTTTCCAGACATTTCAAGTTCCCTGACATTTCCAGGTTTTCCAGGTCTGCAGGGGGTATACCCTGTATAATAATAATGATGATAAAAAATGACAGATCTGAATTCGTTTTTTCAAGCAGGAGCGTCTCGACATCGAAATCATACGTTCACATTTTGTTTTTTAATATATGTTTTTTTTTCTATCTCTCGAACTCTCAAGTTTTTATTTTTGTTGAAAAATAAGAGTTTTGGAGAGACGCGATTACGACGTGACATCGAATAATACGTTAAAAAAAACATGGTCGAAGAGACCATTTTCTCGTCGCTATTAAATAATAAAAAAATGATCGGCTATAAAGTACAAAAGTACGCTATAGCGTTTCAATTTCATATCGCGCACTCAACGTCAACGCGCGCGTTGACAGCTAACGTCAATTTTTTACGGTTTTATGTTTACGTTTCTAGTTGCGAGGTAAAAGGAGAAAAAAAATCAATCGAAAGCTCGTAAAAATGCAATAAAAAACTAATCCGAAAAACATAAACCCATAAGACCGTGCACGCATGTAGCGCCACCTTTTGGTCATTAGTCGCACGCGAGCAGCGCCGTTACAGCTGAAGAAATTTCCAGGTTTTTAAACGAATTTCCCTGACCTAGCTGCAATATGACGATGACAAAATTGAAATACGTTATCCCGCACGATTTTGCAAAATCGACGCACCAAAATAAATTATTTCGCAAAATTTACTAATCGTAATTTGGACATGTGGAAAATTTGTATACTCGGAAAACTGTTGAAAATTGTGGCGGAAAACGTGAACAAATTTGGCAAGTTTGAGCTCGCCAACTCGAAAATTTTGCAAATTTGTTCTCGGAATCTGACGAGCATTTCGCAAATTTGTACAGTATACTAAGATTTTTTTTTATTTGCAAATTTGTAATAGGAAAATTTAAAAAATGCAAAATAAATAATTGTAAATTTGTATTGGGATAATTTAAAAAAAATTGCAAATTTGTCCGCGGAATCTGTCGAACATTTCGCAAATTTGTATCGTCCTGCAGGAAAAATTTCATTTTTTTTTTCAATAGGAAAATGCAGGATATCGAGATATATGACGAATTTCCAATAAACACAAATATACATGTATATCCGATCATTCCGATGGTATTAATCACAAACACAAAAATACAATAACAATAATTTTCAAAACCTCGGAGGGTAAAAATTTCATAAAATTGCATCAAAACTCGATGAAATTTTTTCCGAAAAGCGAATATATGAGCGAAGTATACGTTTCATTACGGAATCTATTTCGAAATCAACTTTTAAAATATTACGTTATAGCAGCTGTTCAAATATAACTGTCGCGAGTCGTTTATAAGCTTAATTCGAGTATACTTTACACGAGGAAATAAGCCGGATAATCCGAGAGCGAACCGGTTAACCGGTTCTCGACTCGATACCGGAAAAAATTGGAACGATAATAAAAGTTGTTTTGAAATTTGGGATCAAATTGTTTTGAATCACTTTTCACTGGAGCGGGGTGCGTGCATGCGTATATCGGAAAGATAATCCGAGATTAAATGAAAAGGTTATCTTAATTGCTATTACGATTATCGGTTATAAGCTATAGAGCTAGATACAAAACACCTACACGTTTCGGCGTATTGCTACCGTTTTATACGTTCAAACGTCACACATTCTCAAAAATATTTCCAAATATTAAATTACATAATATACAAATATTTTGAAAAAATATAATTTAAATAATCTTCCAAAAACTTCTGAAAATATCAGGGTTAATTCCCCCCAGAAATTTCATATTCAACTTTGCTGACTTTTTCCAGGTTGGTTTTTAAATAAATTTCCCTGATCACGCGAGGACAATTTAACGTACAGTATATATGCGAATCACGTTAGCCGCGATTTCGTATTCGGAAAATTGCGAAAGTTTCGCAGATTTGTTCTCGGAAAAGCTTGCAAATTTCTTGAAATTTTTTTAGCGAATTTATCCTCTGCAAAGTGTAGAAAATCGACAAGCCTGCATGCAGTACTCGAAAACAGTTTAAAATTGTGCGCATTTACGCTGAAAAAGGTTGGGAATCTTAATTGCAAATTTGAATTTTTGAAATATGTAATTCGGAAAAGGTTGACAATTTTGAAAAAACTTACATTTTTAGAAATGTGTCCCCGGTAAATTTTTAAATTTTTTGCAACTTTCTCCCAGGAAACTGTTGAAAATTTTGCAAATTTGTAGTGAAATACTTTGCAAAAAGTTTGCAAATGAGCCATGAGCTATACCCACGAAGAAGCATTAATTCTGGATTGTGATAAAAAATAATACGTTGAATTTCCCTGACGATTTTAAAATAAGTTTCTTTCCTTTTTTTTCAGTTATTCTTTCCTGACTTTTCCAGGCCTGGAGGAATTAACCCTGAACAAACGCGCTACAAATTTTCATCGCATACAAGTGTAATTTCGGGGCCAAAAATTCATATATTTTTGCCCAAAGATCCCTCGCAAAATTCGAACATTTCATGTCTAACTTACATCCTCTTAATAAAACATTATATAGGGTATATTTTCAGGTTAAAATTTTAGCCAAAGTAGCATTCCCGAAACGAAATTCATCTCAATTCACGCTCATTTAAGGTATATATACAGATTTGCCCTTACATGACCCCCTACCCCCTCCTCCCCCATTAAAGAGGGCTTAGTCATCAGGTGGCGCTGCACGCGCCAAGGTTTCAACTTCCGAACACTTAAATCCCAACTCGTATAAACCATTTGTCCGCATCCCGACGAAAAATCCGATGAAAATTACGTCCGAAAATCCCAGCGAGCTCAAACTGGATGAAGTAATAAAAAGCGCGTAACGAGCGGTCAAGCGTCCACTCAGCTGGCCGGACAAAACACGTGCTCAGCGTGTTAAAACAGCAGAAAAAGCGCCGGAATAAAACACCGAAAGCTAGAGAAAATAATAAAAAACAACAACAGACAACGAAAGAAACCAAACGTAAAAAAAGAAACATTCGCAAAAAAATGCACAAAACGCGCGAAATAAATTTCCGCCGAGAACAGGTTATGCGCGGATTTCTCAGTTTCCTCCATCTGAGTACAGACTCGTACCGCACCGAAGGAAGCTGCACAGGCTTAAAAGCGCCGTAAAAACGCCCACGAGACCATTTACGTGGCACTGGGCCAGCAGCCTTTTCTGACCTCCTGTACAACCAAAAATTTGGTGCAAATTTAAACGCTGCGTGGAAAAAAAAAAAACCATTCTGAATGGAGTAAATCCGTCATTGATACCCGCGGAGATCGGATTATACGATTGATTGGCTATTGCGTGGTCACTGCGTGGTCAGCCTCGAGTCAGGAGGAGGAGGACAACACCCAAGCCTCCTATATACTCGGATATAGGATTTTTTTTTTCAAACGGATAGGAATACAGTAAAACCTGTTAATAGTGACCACCAAAAAAATGCTATGTTGATCACTGTACCCAGGTGGTCACTACACAAAGAATGCGTGAATTACAATAAAATAATGAACATGTACACCGCGCTTATACATGTAGACTGTAATAAATGTAGTAAAAAACCACAAAACCAAAAAGTACAGAATCATCATGTCCATGGGTTAAAGAAAGATGTAATGTGACTCATCTGTTATCTGGTCACTTTATAA
>JAQGAO010005515.1:0-13499 GCA_034697705.1 Ommatoiulus sabulosus
TTGGGGTGCAGACTGAAGGTCGCCTGCTCCAAGTCGTAAGGATATCAAGGAGACAGTCAGGAGACAATGTCTCTCAATAGCGGAATAATAGAGAGACAAATGTATGAATGCATTTTGAAATTCTCTTATGTTTAACCTGTACAGGAAAGCAATTAATCCCATATACAAGATAGAACAATCTATAAAATGGAATTAATGCTTCAATCAAGGACGGCATGACAAGCTGCTTATTTTGCTGCTAAAATTTTAAGATCTGGAATTGAAGTATTTCGCAGATATTCTTTCACGTTTTATATCAAATGGATAGAATGAAAATAAATTTTGATAATTTTCGGAAGTACTTGTAGAAGTATTAGATATTGAATGTAGGAATATACATGTAGCTCAACATCTGATCGATGTATTGTTAAAGGACTAACTTATTTGAGACTGTAGAAAATAGATCTTTGCAATAAAAGGTATTGATTTTACGCAGATGGTAATAATTAAACAAACTGCTGTTAAACATTGGATTTCAAAGCATAGTTTTTAGTTGAAAGCAAAGGAACACTAGGAATACTGCTTATTTGCACAATTCTTGTTCAGGAGACGTTGATAAAAACATAGTTGTTAGAATTTCCTTTGCCACTAGCGCTTCTTTATACTGAAATTCAATATATGTACACGTACTTGCTTTTTGTAATGAAGTTGGAAAGGGGATGGTCAGGACTAAGACAGGATAAAGACAGCCTAAAAGGTCCATATTAACTAAATAATATTAACAAACTAATTGTAATAAGCATTATAGGACTGCTGTTAGAAGTCCAAAAGGAAGCTTTTCATCATCATAATATACCATATTGTAGGATACGCTGGAAATTGCAGCCTGAAATGTTCTCCTGGAATTAATGATTGGCTAAAGTCACTTGGCCAACATGGAATAAACATCGATCATTGATCTGCTAGATCCTTTTCTCTATTGCACATTTTCTGCAGTAAAATCTATTTTACGGTATTCTAAAAAGAGAAACTATAAATAATTATATGATCACGTTATTACAGAGAAAAACCAGAACTATTTTTTTTTTTATTTCAAATTAGTTTCTACAAATTATCCAAATACTTTGCAATAAACTTAACTTTGAAGAAATTTGAATGCATGAATCTATGCATGTATTACAGTAGAATCCTTTTGTAGTGATCTTCAAGGGACCGACAGAATTTGACCATTATATCCGGAAATTATTAAAAGCCGAATTAAAATAATGTGACCCAATAAGGGAGTACATTCTATACATACATTTATTTTTAGTATTGTTACACAAGAATATACATTATTATTATTAACGTTCAAATGTACATGTACATAAAAATATCAACAAACAGTTTAACTTGGTGAAAAATTGTCCCTAATTACCGTAATGAACAGGTGATCAGAGACTCCAGAGCGTGGGAAACTTCTTCAAATCCCCCCTTCATCATTATAGTCGATTCCATAAAGCATTGAACATACCAAAACCCCCATCTCTAAATGCAGATTATTATTATAACCAGCATCATAATACCCGGAAATTTTACATGCACTCCTACGGGAAACCAAACTTCCTTTGCTTTTTACATCATAATATCCGACCTATCGTTATTTCCGGAATTGTTTTAAATGGATTCTGCGGTATTTTAAAAATGACTTGTATAGACCTACTATTGTCAAGAAGTTGTGTGCTGTACGCTGTTGCCCTGCTGTTAACAAACAAGAAAACACCATGCGTCGAACATGTAGGCCTACAATAGTAGTTATCAGAATAAGCAAACCTCAGACATAATTGAGATGAGCTTTTACATTTTTCTGTCCCATATACTGTAAGAAATTCTGACATTTTTCCTTGTCCGTAATTTGAGCAATATGTTGTTATCATAGGCAGCAAACCTCAGACATAATTAAAATGAGAGCATTTGCATTTTTCAAACCCTGTGTGGGTTTTGGTAATACATATCTGTATAATGTTTAAGGGCCATCATGAGAAAAATTGATCACTTCTTTGAAAGGTCCCAATTCTTGTACATTATATGATCGACAAAATGCTATTTCTGCGTGTTTTGCTTTTATTTTGATTATTAAAATAGATCCTGTCAAATTTAAGCAGGTTATTTGTTTTGTATATGACTAAGCTGCGAGTCCTAGTTGGTGGATAGTTTGTAACAATGAACATCTGTTTTTGTTAATTCTATTGCGTCTAGTTATTGACAGGTTCCATCTCCTCGCTGAAATAAAAGCCAGCATTAGCTGCTAAATTAGCATAAAGATTAGCTTTAAGAATGCCGTAATTACCCTTATGAATCACTTTTAATGGTTCGGTTAGTTTTAAGTAAACTAACAAAGAAGCATTGATGCTGAGGCTTTGCAATGGAAGATGAGCCGTTACGTCGGCCTTAATTGCGCAACGAAACAGTAGTGAAACTTTTAATTTTCAGTCAGTCTAATTATAGGAAATTTATGTTTTGGCTCACGAGGAGAATCTTAGGAAAACAGTAGTAGCCAAGATACATTTTGCTCGTTTGACTTATGTTTATCGGCTTGCGTATTAGCTGCCCGTTTACATCTTCAAAGCACAGTTTTGTGTGTGCTTAAGGGAATGTTGAACGTGGCACCATATTGCCCAGCAGATTATCGAAGGACTTTTCAATTTGTAACCCAATCTCTATTTTAAAATGTTAACCATTATAATTAAGCGATAAAAAAACGGGCGACTCAGCTTAGTAAGTGTGTACACAAGACGGCATTTGTTGTCTGTCAGCCAACCCAATTTTTTCTGTTTGAGGTGCAGTTCTCTTAAAACTGACGCCAAGAATGTTTGTGAAAACGTTAAACCTATCTCGAACATATTTCGGACACGAGATGACGCGAAATGATTTATAGGACTGGAGTAAATAGTTTTTGCTGCAACTATATTACAGAAATAACAGTTCGTTTTTTTTTTCGGATTACATCCAAAGCTCTTCTTTGGAAATCAACGTCATGCTATACATCTGCGATCTTAAAATGTCGTGTTTCTTGTCAAATATTAGTTAAAAAGCTCTTTTAGTCACGATTTCGTTTCAAAAGGGAAAGAAATTGTCACTTAAAAACATAAAGCAGTAAATCATTCAGGCAGAACTTGTGACCAGATATGTTTATCGTAAGAATTTAAATGCTGAATTATTTACGATATGTGAACTTTCGATCTGAACTTGATTAAATTGCAGGGTGTGCATGGAGATGTCAAAATTTATTTGGCACCAATGTAACCCACTAACCGTCACGACGATCAAATCAGAAAATAAGTAGACTGTGAAATTGCATGATCTTTGACACTCCAGTATACTGTAAATACACATTCGTCAACATCTGCTTGATTGAACATTTCTTTGGTAATTACAACTGCATCAGTTGTTCAATGAATCAGTTCATGCTCTATTTTGGTGATACTGCTCCCATGCTCCCGTGATTTCCTATTTCCAACAAGATCTCATGTCTAGATCAACTTATTTGTACCAAAATTCCTATGATCCATTTGTGGTTCAAACTCAACCGTTCGCGCGATTTTCAATTTCGCCCAAGTTTGTCTTTGGCATGAATGTGCCGTTTTTCATTTGTTCAAAGCAATCTCTACCAAACTCTCTAAGGTCGCTATGTTTTTTTGTTAACGTTAAAAGGTTTAAAATTGGTGTTTATGTCTCCCTCCCCCTCCCCCTGGGACCGTGTGCATACACAAGACGTGGGTTCGATTTCCAGGTCGGCTTTCCTGATTGTGATTTTTCATGGTTTCCCACAATTCCCTCGGCGAATACTGAGATATATATAGTTCCTATATTACATGTAACTCGGCCATGACCGTCTTTCATCCAGTCCTCCTTGTTTAGTTTAGTTTCTTTACCATGCAGCCACGTACAGTGAAGTATTTCGGTATTGTTGTCAGTTCAAAGCCCACATAAATAAAAAATTGTTGGGTAGATGAGTGACAATTTGCTGCTGTTACAAAAACGACATCATGTTTGATATCTGCTGCTATACATGCATGTGGTGTCTGTATATACTGTAAACGGAGCATCGTTGGCTTTGGTCTATGGAGTCTGTAACGCGGGTGCTGCGCCATGGTTGTTGATGATGTGCCTCAATCCATGTATTCGAAGTTCAGATTGTTTCCTTTTGATTTATCTAACCCCTTTAATTCATTTGGTCTACATGAGACGTTTTAGTCTTCTTTGCACGCCTAATTGTGCATTCAGTTTTTGTCGGGTCGATAACGACTTTTGTTATTGAATTTCTTGTTTCAATGCATTCGTTTTTAACGCTATCACATCAAAATCATATCAAATGAACCTTTTTTATTAAAAAAAAAAGAAAAAAAGTTGTTTACCTAAATTGAAATGTTTAGTAATTGCCTTTCTGCGTAGTTTTCTCTCATTCCTGATATATATATCCTTTTGAACAATCTGTGCATTTGTTTTAATGAAGAAACTAAAACTTTTGCTTTGAGATTTTAATATCAACGTTTTTTTGTGCTGTACTTCGTGTATCAACTAAATGTAAAATGAAACAAGTCAAATGAAACGATACCCAGGAATTTGAACTAAAGTACTGGCTGATTAATATACAGCGTGCACATATTCCAAATTTAAGAAAATATATAATCCGAAATGCAATTTTCCTCTTCGTTACATTAAGCGAAGAAATATAAGCTAAGATATAAATGCAATTGTCCCTCCGCGTGCTTGTACTCAAACTAAATTGCCTTTAAATACCAGATATATACAGCATGTATTTCGAATGTTTCTACTTAAAGTGAAACAAACTATTTTTTCTTTTGCATTATGAATTCTTACAGCCTTACTTCAGACGCTCTAAACTTTGAAGAAGATTTTTCTTTCATAAACAGTATTTAATGCTATAACAGTTATATATAGTTTTGGTAAATGCGCTTAGCTTATAAACTTATTGCCTGGTGGTACTTCACCAGTAATGAAATATTTACAAATTGTTTTGTTCGTACAGTTGTTTTCTCAACGGCGCACCTGAATTTTTGCCATGACATTTTTAGTACTGTATACATTTTCCTTACATTCTATTTCTGCTGGAATTAGCCATATATCTTCAACAAAATCCATTATATAGCATTAAGGGGTTTTCATAAAATGGCCGCATGCTGAATACATATTGTAAACCTATTATTTATTTGAAACCGCTAAAGCGGTGGCATTAACTAAATGTATAACATGTGCGATATTTCCTACTGTGCTCCTGTTAAGAAAATGGAATTATTATTTAGGCTTGATCCTGGCTAAGTGCGTTTCCTCATCCATTTATAGATTTTGATTATGGCCTCCACTACTTTGCCCGGATTTTATTTCTTCGTAAGCATTATGTATAATTGATGGTTGCCAACATAGATATCTTAGGTACTCCATGCAAGAATATTTCTACCGATATAAAATGCATGTACAATCAAAGCTTTACCTTTTAGATCGTATAGCTTAGTCACATATTAACTTTCATTTATTTTTGAGTAATTTTAAAATATTAACAAAGTAATTAGGATAGAAGCATTTGGAAATCTTGTTGAAACCATCGGGCTTAACTTTCAATGTGCTTTTTTAAATACCCCAAACCCTTAGTTATGGACTTAATTCTCATTATTCTCGTTATTTTTGTGGGAAAAAAAATGTTTCGGCCAATAAATGGTTACAAATCATAAATGCCTTAAAAAGTGTGTAATTAGTTCTTTAGTTCTTAGCACACGCCTGTAATAATTCAAATACTATCAGCGTTTCACTTTTTTGAAGCAACCGATTTTTCCGTCCACACCCTACTTCTTAATTAAAAATGTAGTTGCGTGACAGACGATACACAATAATGTATTCTTATTAGTTACTTGTTGAAAAAAAAGTATTTCATCGCTACCTCCTTTTTAATTAACGATGGAAAGCCCATGACAATCACCAGCCTCAACCATTTTGTTACTTATTTGTTCATAGCAAACTATTTGTCATTTTCAGTATTGCCGTACAGAGAATCTAGAAGAATTGAGTGGCTTGTATTACCAAGAGGACAATTTTCAGGCACAAGGACATATTCGCGTCATTGAATGTTACCAAAAGACTGTAAGTAATTTTTTATTTAGTTACAGTTTTCAAATAAACGTTGAGGACTAAAACACATCAGCTTAGACCAATCTGCTATTGTCCTAGAATTTAATATCAAATTGTAAGTGATTTAAATAAGTAGAACAACGATTAATTTTCCAGATAACATTTTTTATTTTAATGTGAGATTTAAATTGCTGCGTCTTTCTATTTTATTAGATTTAAAGTGGAACGTATAATGTTAATTATGAATACAATGATCATGTAGGATAGTTATGCTCAAGTTTAGTTCTTCGTAGAATTTACAAAGTACTGATTAACATCGTTTTGCAATGCATGCATAGATGTTAGAAATTAATTTTGGACGCAAACTGTGATTGCGAAGTGTTTATGTAGTGATGAAATAATTAGTTTCATGTATTATTGTAGTAAGCGACTTGCGCTGATTAGCCTACACGGTTTTCTTCAAAGCTCGATATATCTCAAGTGTTTAATGGTTCTAAGAAACGTTCACAGCATTTGCATATCAGCAAACATTGAATTTATTTTAATTTAAAAGTCTTCTTAACTTTCTTCAGTTTCGACGCTATGAACGTCTTTTCCATTGCAGGGAAAAATTCGTAATCCTCGGTAATAAATGTATTCCCTAAGCAAAAATTAAAATCCCGTAATTAGTCTGTTTGCCCAATAATACTTGCAGTCTTTGCGCGCGGCTTATGCCCTCCTACTATTATATTTGTAAAGACAGCTGGAAAAATACAATCACCATAGAATTTTAATGTATAAGCTCTGGCTTGTGGAAAAAACAACCTTTTTTTAATGCCATAACTGCGTGTTTAGCTCATTTTCATCGGATTTTTTTTGGCTGAGCGGATAAATGGATGTACTGTATCTCAACAATTTTCGCCTATCATCCAACAGTTTCCAGGGCATATTGTCTTTCCTTAATTACGTTCTGAAGTTCGAGCATCTTACTAACGAAAATTAAAATTATGCATTTTTTAGGCTGTGGATCATCGGCTTGCAGAGCTGCAGGCAGTATTAGAAGCCTACAGAAAATCGCGTAATGATTTTCTGATAAATGTACGATAAAATTATTTCATATTTGCAGTGCATGATTTCCATTCCGATGTATAAATCTATGTTATCTGTCAAATTACCAGCAAACCGAAGATCAAATAAGATTACTGCGTACTCAGCGATCCCTCTTCGAAAAGTTCAACAACACGTCATATATTGGAAAGTCATTACACGAAACACTAAAAATATTGTTACACGAGAACCAGATTAAATTGGCTGAGGAATTACGGAAAACTTTTAAAGTATCTGACAAACGGTGAGGAATCCACAGTTAATTCGACTCTTATACACACTGTATCAATTAAAAATTGGTTTCTCTCATATTTTCTGAAGGGAAGGGTTTGGATTATATAAAATCAGAGAATTAGTTGTCACACAATGACCATCGGAAAACATGATTTGTAAAAATGCTATAATTTCACGATATCATTTGTTTGACTCATACCAATTAAACATTTTCTTATCTAATTTCTTTTAAAAAATATAAGATCGTGCGTCCTTTGCATCCATTGTTTTCCAGTTGAGATCGATATTCCGGTTTTTTAATATTAATTTTAATGTGTAACATCACTATACTGGGTGAGGCATAACTCAGGACATCTCAAATTATACGTATTTAGTAACAGGTGAGTAAAATCTAATTACACAGTTGAATAGGAAGTGATATGGTGGCAATCCATAAAACAATGCACGTGAGTTGGACTTCAAATTCTCGGTTAATGCGAACCTAAAATTTTAGGCAAAAAAAAACGATTAGAAAGTTTCAAAGTGTCGTAAAAATTAGTACTATGTGTGCATTTGCGACATTTACATGTAAATACTGTACCAGGTTTACTGTACCTTGTTAATTCAGGATTAACAGCCATCATGCATTGCACGACTGCATGACAGGGTAGCAGCACATTGTTACTGTGAACACAGTTCCCGAGAAAAACGGAGAGCTTTCCTGTCATGTTTTCGTGCAATGCTTGGTTGCCTATCAATATTGAAAACCAAAATGTCAACTGTAACTTTGCTATTGATAATTAAATGCCGCAAGGCACTCGTTAATTTCCAATTTTGAGTCGATCTACAACTTTGTAATCCGATTTTTTGTCCTATTTGTATCTGTTAAAATTTTAGAATCGCACAAACCGAGAATTTGTAGTCCATGCAACGTTAGGTGTGGTTTTGTTTCTGAAATTATTACATGCCACCAGGTCCTTTATTCAACGGTGTAATCAGATTTTTATCAGCTGTTATAAGGCATCAACTATTCTTTATTATGCAAATTTTATAAAATTCGACTGTAAGTTTATAAAATTTGGAGTTTAATTTCTGATACTGAAAGATTAAATTAAGATCAAGTAAAAATAATAAAAAAATCATTAAATTAAAAATAGTATAGAAAATCTTCCTGAAAAATATTTTCAATACTTTTTCCCTTATACTTTTTATGAAAGTAATTTTCTCTTACGAACATACAGTATGTGTAACCAAATTACTTTTTATATTACGCGCATTATTTGTTTCTAATA
The DNA here is from genome assembly GCA_034697705.1 of Ommatoiulus sabulosus. Lineage (NCBI taxonomy): Eukaryota > Metazoa > Arthropoda > Diplopoda > Julida > Julidae > Ommatoiulus > Ommatoiulus sabulosus. Next base: position 8,697 of record JAQGAO010005515.1, read on the forward strand.
AAAACCCACTGCTAGAACCCAACCGCAATTGGCTTATTCCAAATAAAATGTTGACCAGCAGAAACATGACATGGGGTCTTTTAATCAACGCTATTTCTGCTGTTATTTCAACAAGTTGTGATGAATCTGCAGCTTATAGTAACGTAACTCGTATTATCGTTTATTAGATATTGCTGGACGAAAGTACAGGCATTTGCAGAGTTAGGCGAATGGTCGGAAATTGAAAAGATTGGAAAAAAATCACCAATTGGTTATGAGGTCAGCTATTTTCCGCATTTTTTTCTTGGTATACTATATATACAACATACAGTGTACAGCTGTATACTTCGCAACTATACTGTATACAGTGTATGTATAGTGTCACTATTCACCACGAATTTATTGTTCTTTGTTAATGCTTGTTTATTTTCTACCCAGCCTCTAGTCGACGCTTGCATGAAAAAGCACAATTCTCACGAGGCTCAGAAGTATTTGCCAAAAGTGCTGAATGCCAATAAAATTAAATATTACGTGAAAGCTGGGTAAGTTCGTATTTATGATATATCCAGTCTGAATTATTTTTTTACTCACAGCCTTTATGAACACGTTTAACTAAAATTACCAAAAGCTAAGATGGTGATCTACTTTAAAGAATGTTAGGAGCGGTAAACTGTTGTTTGTGGAATAGTTTATCTTGGAGAGCCATCATTTGATAGTAGATGAAGACTAATTTAAAAAGAATCATGGTAAAGTGTCAATTAATATCGGTGAGAGGATGACTCAATCTTGAAGTGTTTTTCCACCCTAAATATAAAGTACTCGTGGAAGGAAAGAAAGCGTTGATCCGAATGACTGTGATAATGTGTTTTGACCCACACTATCTATCGGTATTTCAGTTTATATGAACTAGACATTGAGCAGTTTTCAAGTAGGAGTTTGAAATAAAACGTGTCATCTAGGCGATAAATCTGATGACCACCAACTAATAGGTGCGATTAAATATTTTAGATGCTTGGAAGAGGCGAGCGTGATAGCATTGGAGCAGAAAGATGAGCTCGGTCTAAACTATATTCAGTCCAAATGTGGTCCGAGCAACAAAGCACTGAGTGATAGAATTCAATCCATGAAGCTACAACTTGCTTCGAAACGCTAGACGATTGCTGAAACTGAAGGTACTCTCGCAATTACTCTTCTTTATCGATTAAACTATTTAAATAAACACTTGACATAACGGGGCTTTATTGATTGCACATCCATAAAACAAATTGTCCTGGCTAATTCGCGTGTTTGCCGCATTTATATAAGCGAATAAATGCAAAATTGTTGCTTGCTCTCTGGCACGCTTGCAATCAAGTGCGCTTAATTGAATTCCTCGACTTTACTGATTCCCTTGCAGGAAATGATAAATAAAAAAATATCTGTATATGATTGCCTTGCATCGTACAAATCCATTACTAGGCTTACCGTATGCTCTCGAATATACTGTAAGCCTACTTCGTGTACAGATAGTGCGACCTTAGCTTTTCAGCAATCCTGTTAGGACTGTCATAGTGGAATATTTCAATACTGGGTTCGTCTTAGACATGTAAATTATACCAGTAATTATCGATAACTAACCAGATTGTCAATCAGAAGAAACAGATGAATAGCTAAGTTCGTCTATTGAAGTTCATTTTCAATACAATCTATGAATTATTGAAAACGCGACTATACATGTATATATGATAATATTGTATGATACATTGGAAGAATTGTATTTGGGGTTTACTTAGAACGAGTCATCTGAAATCCCTATTAAATTTAATGGAAAGGTGACTCACCGTAATGGGAAATATTTTATATATGCGTGGACAGAGTACTCTTCACCATTGCAATTTTTCCGTAACTTTTCCTCCAAAGATGAGCAATTCATTTTTCATCCATACATGGTAATATCCATGTAAATGTAAGTGCAGTGCATATTTTATGATGATTTAAACAGATATTCTACATAAATGATTGCGCAGTCAAATAAAATTGGAATGACGTCACCTACCTTTTGCACATGTCATTTTCCTAGAAGAAAATCCACTCTTGGCATCTGAAATTTTAGGTTTTATTTGACAAAAATCAATTCATTTAGGGCAGATTGCAGTCCTGATTGTGGAGGTTTTCTAGTTTTTTTTCTTGGTAAACACGCGAGATAAATTTTCAATTGCGTTTATATGTTAATACTTGGATGCAATAATATATTTGTGCCGCAATTGAAATAAATGTGAAATACTGTAATATATTATAAATAGCAAAAGATGCATGCAATTTACTGTGAATGCAGAAAGATACGTCAATTGCGCGCCAAATAGTATGAAGTTTGGGACCCTGGCTGGATAATCTGGACTCTACTGTTTATAGCAAAGCTATTATTAGCTAACAAATTCCTAAAATACAGTATGTACTGATTAAACGTGGCAAAATTTAATGTACGTTATTGAATTAACATGCTACATTGTATTTCCATCTATGCTAAGCAGTATAAATAAAAAACACCTTACCCACATGTATGGCATTCACCATTACATCGCATGTTAAGATAAAGTGGCAATAGTGTCATTTAGCCAAAACTATGCTAACCTATGTATTTTGTTTTTACTGAATGTAGAGCTCAATCCGTTGACTTAATTTATACCATCTAAAATTGAAAATTTGACAATGTTTGAGTGGTCATTTTTGATGAAGAAGTGCGAGATAATGATTATATTCTTAAAGAAGTTGACCATTTTATGGTTATTTCTGACGATTGCTGTCATGTTTTTGGTACAGTATAAAAAAAACAAATGAACTAACTGAACTTAGTAAACCGTACGTGGCATTCTTAGCAGTGAGAATTCACTAACTGAACCAACCAACTGAAATTGTGTTTTAATTCAATTTCTCAAATCAATTCACGTACTGCGTACGGTTGCTTCACGCGAACCTAATCGTGAGGCCAAAACTGTTTACTTTTCTTTTTTGACAATAGGTTTATGTTGGTGCTGAGAAGGCTATTGTTGTTAGCATTTGTTGAAGTACTTATTTCTAAGTATTTTCGATGAGCATTATATCCGAGTGCATTCACTCGATCCATCCGTGCAGTGAAGGTTCTAGAAGGGGTATTTTCCGGCAGAAAATGCTGTCTTCGTTCTTATCGCGCGTGAATAGTTCACGTTGACGTCCGTGATGAAATTAGAAATTCTACTTGGTGTGAGACGAAACTTCCAAGAATGGAGATTTTCGCCACCTTGGATTAGAATGACCCTGCGTGAGAATTACCAACTTATAGGCTGGCTCATCGTGATAAGTGAAATTGATCAATATAAAAAAGACGAGTATAAAAGGGGAAAAAACTGGACAGACAGCTTGGTTTTCAGAGAAATTTCATTGCTTATTTCATTCTACATCTTCACCGTGGGGAAATATCGCCACTACTAACACGCTAATAAAAATGAAGTGTTTACTGCGCTGCGGATCAACAAGTGCTGAAGAAAAAGCAATCGGACATAGCGCAAGCACGATACAAAGAAATACACTGGCAAAAACGCTGCTCTATACCTCGAACTTGACTTTTTGCAAGTTTTGAGTGGAACAAGAAACGTGATAGCGTCCATGACGTGGTCACATGTTGGGTCCAACGTGGATTACGCATGTCAGTCTGCTCTAATGAATAGCCAACACTTGACTTTCTCTTTATTTTGTTCTAAGAATTTGTAAGTCAATCGCGTCGTCTGGTCCGGGTAACGCCACAACATCGAAAAGAAACTGAATCAAAGCCACTAATGGAAGTTTTAATTAGGCAGGACACAGGCCCGATCGCGAATCGAGTTAATTGTTAACTCACAGTGAAAAACCATGTAAAAAAAATGCAATTTTCCCATGTTTTGATGCACACGAGCATTCATATATTTTTAACTGCTGTCTAAATGCCACCTTCATCCTGGCGCCGGGGCATTTTTTCCCCCTCCAGTCTCATTGCAATTACTCAACGCTATAAATACGGATTTAAAATCATCTGTCAGAGGAACATACACGCATACATTATCCACGCATACAAAATGGTGAAAACGAATGTGTCATTTCACAAATAGTATATAGAGCGGCACATTTTTAAACAATTTCTGTCTGCTTCAGTAATTGCATCGCTTTTTTTTATAGAAAGATGAAGCAAAAGTTAAAGCGTGGAAAGAATTGACGTCGTTTGTTATCGAAACTATATATTTTTCAGCTTTTTACCCCGAGAGAAACTTGTATACACGAGCCGAACATTGCTCCCGATCATCAACGAGGAATTGAATGGATTCTGCCACGACTGTAGGATATTTAGATTAGACAAGATATTTATACTTATGGAAAGTTGACGTCTTAAAATAAACGGGCTGTCTGAACGGTGTCCGCGAATATACACATTTCAAATCGATTGGACTAAAACGGGAGCTGTTTTGAAAGAACGGGGATGTACATGCATGATGCGCCGTTCAATTAACGTAAAATCCAATGCTTCATTTACATTCATTCACAATAGTTCGAGCTATATATTCCGCACACGTATATTACACGTATTATAGGCGCGCAAATACATCAGAAATGAGAAAGCATAAGCAGTTTTATCATGGGAGCGAAATCGATAGCGAGATCAAGATGTTATACAAAATGTGTCGACGATACTGATATTTTGCGCCTGTTTACAACCATTGTGCGCTCTGACACTCCCATTCCGAAGTCCACTTAGTTTTTTACAGGGTTGCCAGTTTCTGCAAAGTCAGGAAAAGTCAGGCAAGAAAAATAATGTCAGGAAAAGTCAGGAAAAATAGC
>JAQGAO010005516.1:0-13497 GCA_034697705.1 Ommatoiulus sabulosus
TTGAACTGGAAAAGATAGAGCATAGTCCGGCAGTAGTGGCGTTGATGAAGCTCTGGAGGATCTTCCTCTGCTGCTTACTGGGCATCCAGCTGTTGGGCCGCATGGTCTGCGCCGGGATGGTCTTCTTGGGCCCTTACGGAAAACTGGGCAGTTTCATGGAGAAATGCGCCTGGTTTGGGCTGATGGTGTTCAATGCTGAACTCTTTGTCTTCTCCATCAAATTATGCTTTGATTCGAGGGGAGTTTCCCGACTCTTCGCATCGCTGAGCCGCGAGGTGCGCATTATTGCCACCGAGGAAGTGGTTCTGCGGACCAGAAAACTCGTCCGAAGAAGTTCAACAACGACGGTTTTCATGACATTCGTCACTATTGTTCTTTTGATGAACGGTTTATGGTTAGCCGATTTCGACGACGAAGTATACTTGGACAAAATTCTGGCAAAAATGGTCTCGGACAAGATCATCGGCAGACCCCTCCATCTCTTCATGTACGTCGTCAACATCGTGGGCATAGGCGCGATGCTCGTCTTAAGGTCCTTTTACGGCATGTTATTTTTGAGCTTGTGCAGAATCTCCGAAAGTCTATTTGACACTCTGTTTGTCGACGAAACTGGCGGAAGAACGTCGGTGGACCTGGGAAGATTGGTCAGACGTCATTGGTCCTTGTGCGATCTGGTTCAAAAAGTGAACAACGTCTACCAGTGGCTCTTGTTGTCAGTTATCATGACCGAATCCATGGGGATCATACTTTATACCGTGGTCATCGTGGACGATTCAACCCGTCGAGGGAACACGGCCGATCTGACGATTAGAACGTTCGATATCATGGTGGAGATGTCGATTCTGTCTCTGGTACTCCTCTTCATTTCAAAAGCCAACGAACGAGTAAGTTTTTATTTTCATGGAATGTTAATACCATTTTGTTGCGCAAATGAAGTCATTTAGAATATACATATAATTGCATATCCGCATTTATACTTAATATATCTTTATAAAGTGCTCAACAAAAATGACGAGACGCCAGTAAAATTTCAGAAATTGGGAAAACAAAAATAATTTTTAAATTAGTTTGTTTATAATAACATTTCATTCGGATATACATGTACAATTAGAATTAACTAATCAATTTTTTTTACATCGATAACCGATAACTGAAAAAGCCATATTTAAAAGAGCAACATACAACGTACAGTAAGTGATGGGACACGTCACAAAACTTGAAATATTTCGTAGAGTATGTAGGCCTACCGTAATTTTGATGACTAATGCTACGTTTAATAAGGGTTATACATTGTATATAAACCTTATTTTTAATGAAATTGACGAATATTCTTTGAATGGAATGTTTCCTAATGAAGCGTGACAAGCGTCATCATCAAAAATAAGAAATAACCCTTTATTAATGTTTCTGAACTGAAATTTATATTCAGATAAAAACATCTTTGGCAAACGACGCCATCATTGCTCAGTGTCGGAATGAACGTTACGAAGAAGTAAGAACTGTCGGATTTTTACTATTTCCCATTGAAAGGATTTTTAGAGTATACTCAGACTGCTGGAGAAAATATCGGGCAAGCAGTTTCGCAAAACCGCTCGAATGTACGACTCCATGGTTCCCCCAGAAATTTAATTTTCAACTTCCCTGACTTTTCCAAATTTTAAAACCTGAGGAGAAATTTGCCAAATTTTCCACTATTTCAGAGTAAAAATTTTCGAGACTTTCCCTGACCAACAATAAAATTAACATATACCGATGTTATCCACGATTTTGCAAAATCTACACGTATAAAACAACTTTCAATATTTTTTACAAAATACGTGACATTTTTCTGAAAATTTTACAAATTTCTATTCGAAAAATGGTGAAAGTCTTGCAAATTCGTATACTTGATAGAGCATCAAGTGGGCGGGGAAAATTCGTATACTCTGAAAAACTTGAGTATTTTTAAAACTGTTTGAAATATTTTGATAATTTCTCGTCGCGGAAACTGTTGAAAATGTTACAAATCGGTACTCGAAAACAATTGAAAATTTGGCATAATTTCTGCAAGGAAAACGTGGAGTTTTACGAGTTTGTCCTCTGAAATCATTGCAAATTTGTACATGTACTGTGAATTTTTTTTTTAATTTTTAAAATGGACCCTGAGCTAACCACGTAGAAGAATTCATTTTGGATCGTGACAACACGAATACGTTGAATTTTCAAGACTTTTTCAAAATAAGTCATTCTTCCGTGACATTTTCAGGTCTAGGGGTATCTACTGTATAGACATTCAATAATCGAAAATTTCTTTATTGCGAGGTCCACGAGGCGTACCATTTGTACATCAACCAAATCAACGACGGCCGAATTGGCATCTCTTGCGGAAACATGTTCTTCCTCGACAAGAGTTACGGTTTCACGGTGAGTTTTCTTTATAATTTGGTTATTCAGAGCAATAGCTCAAATTCTAAACACGATCTTCCCTTGTTTAGATCATTGGATCAATGATTACTTATCTGACGACGATCCACCAGAAGAAGAAGCTGTACGATGCCATGACCAATTGATCGTACAAGATCGAGAAACATTTTACTATTATAGCTAGCTCGTTCGAGCACTACTACTTCAGCACTACTTGTTTCCAATAACCATGTGGGCTCCCCCAGAAATTTCGTATTGAACTTCCCTGACTTCTCCAGGTTTTCAAACAAATTTCACCGATCGAGACAACGTCAAAATTTACTAATGACAATTTTGAAATTTGTTCGTATACTCTGAAAAGGTTGACAATCTTGCAAATTTGCCGTCGGAATCTGCTGAAAAGTTTACAAATCTGTACTAGAAAAAATTAGAAATCGTGCAAATTTATATTACGAAAACTTAACATTTTGCCAATTTTAAAAATTTTGCAAATCTGTTCTCGAAAACACTTGACATTTTTGAAAAATTTGTCCTCTGAAACTGTTTAAAATTGAGCAAATTTGTACTGGGAAAATTTAAAAAAGTTTTCAAATGCCCCCTGAACTAACCACGTAAAAGCAATAATTTTGGAATGAAACAACATAATTACGTTGAATTTCCCTGGCTTTTCCAGACATTTTCAAGTTCACTGACTATTCCAGGTCTGAGGGAACCCTGCTGTAAATTCACGTATTGGCCACAATTTTGCTAAATCTACACACGGGAAAATGTTTAATATTTCGCAGAATTTTCAATACTTCACAAAATTTATAAATGACAATTTTAGAAAAAAATCATCATGAAAAACTTTATAAAATTTGTACTCTGAATACGCTGAAAAGGTTGACAATTGTGCAAATTTGAACTCGGAAACTTTTGAAAATCTTACAAATCTGTACTCAAAAACAGTTGAAAATGTCGTCAATCCGTGCTTAATTATCTGCCAAATTTGTACTACGAAACGTTTCACAATTCTGCAAAATGTTACAAATGTTAAAACTTATCCTCGGATATGGGTAATTTTTGTTGTAAACACAAAATGCTAAACACAACCTTGCTAAATTGTATTACAAACTGCTGTATAATAGCAATGTACTCATAGTCGATAAATTCGTTCGATGCAACTGTCGATGAGAATACCACGTTCTTGCATGATTCGACTGTTTCGACGAAATGGCGCAGAGTTTGAAACTCCTTTTAATTTTGCATTTTTCTCTTAAACGCTATATACAGTACGTTTTATTTATAGCCACTTGTACAACGGGGGACATTTATAGCGTGAAAATGCAATCAAAAGAAAATTTCCTAAAGCACGCTATCGCATTGGATTCCCCTCAAGCTCGCATAAAAGTTCGCCCCGACTGTTGGAATTATTGCAGCGTATCATTCCCTTTTTTTATTCACATTCACGAGTGCGTGATATAGACTTTCCGAATGTATACATGTAGGCATGCTCGGCGATAAGTTAAATTTTTCGTGAAATTTTCATCTCTATATTATAGGGGCAATCGATTGTGGAAGGGACATTTTTCATCAAACTGCTCGTCTGACTTTATTGCCTTTTCGATCATTTTTTCATCCACTTAAGCATATTCACTTGTTTTACCAAATAAAGATATATACGGTCCATGCAAACGACTCGACCTTTCTTTCTTCCCCGTCTACAGACATTAAGAAAAAATCAATTAAGGATCGAGGAGGCGTATCGATGAACGGAAAAGTTAATTTTGTGATCATCGCATATTGGAGCAAATTGCTCGATTGAGCATGGATTGATCCAGGTCTTCAAGATGGAGAAATGGTATATAGGGAGCTAGCAAATCGATTGGACAAATGATTCATGCGGTGCGCTGTTTCATATTTGGCATCTTTGCAATCAATAGTCGGCGTTGCGGGACGTTGAACCTTATCAACGTTATTAGCACAGGTGGTGAGTTTCATCAAATGCATGAAATGTGGACAAAAAATCTGCCAGAGAGCTATAGCTACAAGTTGTTGTTTATCGTGCTTTGATGAAAAGCGTATAACCAACCCCTTTTCTCCCGTGAAGCTATACATGTATACAACCGATGGACATGAAAGAACCATGTCGATTTGGACGATGTTGACAGGCTGCAAAATGAGACTCGCTGACCAATCGATTGCATCTCAGGTTGAAATGGCTTTGTCATTACGATGGCAAGACTCGGAAGTATGTTTTTTATGTTTGACGGCATTAATTAACGTGCCATATCAACTTTCTTTTGCTCGCATGCAACAAAACTTGCATCGCCTTTAGACATTATACAGTTTGATGGCTAATTAGAACCTCTATGGAATCTTTGTATGCACCGACAATTAAGTTAACCTTTATGTATCACCGCATAATTGTATTGTCATAATTAGGATAATCAACGTAGCATCGCATGTATACGTGCTGGAGGACAGAATCAGCGATGTTGCCTAGAAATAACAATATTTCAAAAACGCGATGGTCTTATGCTTGTAATATGCGATATGTCACGTCAGTGTCAGGTACTATTTCTGTCATTTTGGAAATACAGCAAATGATGCGAACACCCACGCAATACCCTAGTTGCTATTAATGTGGTAAATCACGGGAAACGGCTTCTTGATATCTCCCTTAAATTATAATCAGCAGGAAAGCTTGATTTAATTATTGCTGTTTATATACATTTCATCTTCAAGCAATTATTGCTGAATTGATGCAGATTACAAAAAAATACATTTACTATAGATATTAATCAAAGAGTTTACTGCATTACTGTGTAGGCCTATGTGAAAAAACCCACAATTACGTTTATCTATATCGGCCACACTGCACAAAATATCCTTATCAATAATTTATTTTAGGTAATCGGTAATTAAGCAAATCGTGTAATTATTTCCGTAGCTAAATATTTTTATTTCTTTTTCAGACTTATTCAACTTGTTATACCTGCTCCCTATTTGAATATTTGGCATGACACGTGAGGTACATGTATTTCACTTGCCATCATGTTCCATATTAACTTGAACCCTGAACCTTCATCTCTGTCATCGGAAGAAACGCCCAAGCCTTCGTACTTCAAGAGAGCACTCAGGAATCCTGTGTTATACCAGTGCCGTAAGAGTTACAATGAATCCCATGAGTTCGTATCCGTAACTGAGTGCCCCAAGAAGCTATACCTTCGATCGTCGGGCGTTAGTCTAATGTCCGTCCTCGGAATCTCACGGGTATGAATCCCAGGATTCTACTTGCTGCTCCCCCTTGAGATTAAACGTCGAAGACATCGTGAAATACTGTATAGGTAAGATCTAACGTATACAGTATGGCTGAGTATGGTCAATTATACCTGTAGATATCATATATACAGTATATTGCATGTATTTTCCTGCAGTTATAAGCTTATTAAGTAAGTATTACTGTGTTTCTATAGAAGACGTGATGTTTTAATGTAATTTGATGACTTGTATTGGTGTAATAACAGGGATTATTTGCAACATCTCCGTTTATGATTTGCAAACTTATTGCTCGTTATTAATTATAGTTGTCCTTTTTTTTAATGTACATACTGTACATTCTACTCTAAGAATGATACTGTACATTAAAACTACATTTAATGTACATACTGTAGTACAAAGTTTATGGTGGAATTTTTTGGAATAGATTTTTATAATTTTTCATTCGAATAAACAAACGCCTTGTAGAAGATATAAATCAGTCGGCGTTGAAACTATAGCTATTTTTTGCACCAGATGACGCAATATGATTGTCCAACGAAATCTGAATGCTGAAGTAAACAAATTTGTAGAAATGCATTTTAAAGTCTTCATTAAATCAGCAAAAATGTATGCGATTCAGTTCGCAGCCAGGAAAACCTAAATTACCCTTCAGAGAAAATGTATCTTCGTCGAACGTATGAACATTCCCACGCGACTTCCCCCGCTTAATTTGGGTCTATAAGGAAAATCATGAAAATCTATAATTGGTCGAAACGGCGGGTGTTAACCTAGGTCGAAATTATCGTAATTGCGTTTGATCAAAGTAAATGGATCAATAAATTAAGCGCAATTGGTTTTGCCTCGCTGACATTCAACGGACGTCCATGAGTCCGAGTCGCGAGTGTTTGCCTTTGCCATAAAACACGACGTTGGTCATGTTTGACCGTGGTCAAAGGGGAGATCTATGCCATCTGAAATTACCAACGCGGTGTAACTATTGGCAACTTGTATCTGTCTCTTGCATCGCACTCCAAAGATTGATGGACGAAGAAAGCCCACCTAAAAGCCATTGGAGAGAGGAGGGGAGAAGCTCGCAATTGCGAGACAGGAAATCGTGCTCGGAAAACCCAAGTACTAGAACCCGAGCAAATTTAACGACGCTCCTTCATCATAGGCCTACCATGTCGCAGGAAACTGCTCGGTCAAGATCTAGGGCTAAAGATGAGTCGGGGATAAGTGCCAGAGAAGGAGCCCGAAGAAATCAATTCCTCCCGCATCCCTGGCGGATGACTGCATGGCGCACATTCGATAAGTTAGATTATGCCAGTCATAAAACCCTCCTCATCTGCATAATATGCAGGATCTCGGTGCGTTTCCAACGCCCTGAAGGGGGATTTTCCCTCACTCATTGATGCCACGGTGGAAGAGCGCCGTAGCCATAAATCATCGGGATCATTCAATTTTAACTCCGAATGAAGCTCGACAGAATTTCAAACTGTTTTGGCGAGTGGGCTCATTCCCCGAGCTTTAAAATGCATTTGAAGTGCGATTGCTTATGGCCAAATGCTTCGATCGTTTTCAATACATTACAAGAATACTGCAGCGGAAATCATTTCTGTACTTGGGGTATGTCCGCCATTAAAACTAAACACCCTTAACTTATTGAATGGAAATTGCCCGAGGAAAGGTATAAAGCTAAAACTGCCGTTGATTTATTCTAACAAACATATGGTTTGTCATTAATGAAGCGTTCTTACAAGTAGTTTTTTTTTCTATACTTGGTGAAGAAGCTATAATTTGCAAATAGCTGAAACATTATTTATATATCAAATATTGATAATTAATAGAAACTCAAGAATCATGATACAAACAGGAAAAACATGTCACTAAACTTAACTATATACTACTTAAGTTCAACAAATAATGTTCACGTGTTGAGTTTTGTTAACAATCCTGATTCTATACATTTTCGTGATGTACAATGTACAGGAATCAAGTTCTCAATAATAATTATTCCATCTTATCAACCAACTATAGCAATGAAGTGATTTCAGGAACACCGTGTATCTCATCCCATTTTTGGCTTTGGATCTTCTTCAGAAAATTCCTTTTGTAGTTCTTAGTTTTGCGTGACATTATCCCTTCTTAGCATTTCATTTGTGAACCGACAGCTTTATTCTTTCGCATATAGCGCGACTAAACTTATTCTTCCGTAAATTTCCATTCAGTGAACTGCCCTAGGAGGAGAAACTTAAGAAACCGTGATTAAATTCCGCCATATTTCTTTCTTTTTACAACCATGCATTTTATATTAGATCCGCGCATTAAAGGATTGCGAAAGAAAATTGAAGGGAATGGATGTGGTTTGCCAGGAGGAATTACTTTTTTTTTTTTTTTTTTTTTTGCAAAGCTAGGCTGAATTATAAGAAGTAAAAAAATTTGGCTGTACGCTCTTACACTCTTCGTTAAAAAAGATTATGGCATTGCTGAAGTATTTTTTTAGCACTTCGGCACTCTAATAAGGCGAATCTTTGCTTCGCTGCATTACAAGGAACACATTTGCACCGTTTTTTTTTCTACGACGAGTAGTGTTTATATAGAAAAAGAAAAAAAGGCTGCATATATTATGGTATGCAAATCCTACTTTAATGTCTCGACTAATCGGATTGTGACGTTTGGAAGCTTTGCCATGAAATCTCCAAACAGCTTTAAAGAGGTAATTAGATTTGGTATTGAAAGGGGGCGAGAGGAGTACGCTTTATAGAAAATGCCTTTTGACAGAGGTTGCTTTTTGTTTATTGCCATCCATATTGGAGCATATCTCTCTCTCCCATATTCAGCGCGATGGAGTTGATTTCTCAATTTAAAACTAATTTCCCAGTGCGCGCACTGCACGTTACCAGAAGGCAATTGACTAACGATGGAGAAAATGGGAACTCAACGGACATTTGAAAAGCATTTTCTAGTTGAGGTTGCAGATTAGAGAGGCTAATTCGCCAATGCGAGGATTGGAAATTTTAGGATCTAAAACTTTTCATCGCTTGTTTGCATTAAACTCTCGAAGGATGTCTATGTCCAAGGTTTAGCTGCAGGTTGACAATGCCAGCTGCGTACAGTATATTAGCCATTTTACTGTTCATTCACTGTTTGCTTAAGCTGCTGGGCGACTGTCAATTAGTTGCCTTTGACTGATTGTGTGATGCATCATTAAGTCATCCATACGTTAAATGCCGAGAGTTAATTTGCTTTATGCAAGCGGTAAGCAAACATACTTTATAGGTTAATTTCCTAATGCAGTATTCAAGTATATTCCAGAGCCATATATTTCAAAGCCCTTACGCGATCGCAATTTACGCGTGAATTGGACATCAAAAACGCAGGCTTCTACCGCATATGCTATTTAATAAATTAACGATCAATTCTCACTAGAAACATAATTTGTCAAATAATTACTCTTATTTACAGAATACAGTATGCTTACATTGTAAAGTACATCATGATCTGAGGCGATGGACGAACTGATAAAAAATACCTGCCCGATCCGTAAGATCTGTAAGTCTGAACTGTAAAAGCTGTATAATTTTAAGTTTAATTTCTGCAAAGCTAAAAATGTAGACGGCTGTACATACCTCAAAAACAGTCTAAAACAAGACTGCATGGTTTGAGGGTTTTCAAAGAGGTGAGGGCTTGGAGACTCGTATATGTGTCCTATGAGCTTTTTATTGGGGGTCTATATTCATAAGGGCCTGGGGACGAAAAAAAAGGATAATTTTTTATTTTATTTTGTCGAATAGCAAAAACAGTTTTAAATTATAAGACTGTTTACTTCTTGTTTCGCCCAAGTTTTTGTAGTTATAAACAAATCACTCGCCATGTTTGGAAAGACTGAATAGTTTGTCAGCTCGCAATTATACTCTCATTCCATTTCTGTCGTACTGAGTGACATTTCTCAATGCAGGTTTCGGGGAAAAGAATTACAGAATAATTTCCTTTAATGTATTCGCCAACGATTGCTCGGCTTTTGTCACAACAGATGCTCCCTGTTGTTATGTCTAGCACTGGCAATGTTACTCCGTTGTATTTGCCGTTCTCCCTGGTTGTAAATTTTGTCCGATTCATAATGGTATACGGGAACGTCATACTTAGCCCAAGTAAACGCTCCCCAGGGAATGAAATCACTCTTCCTTATAGACAAAGCGCGTGTTTGCTATTTATTTTTAATACACGAAAGTGGACGTCAGCGTGCAGTTTCATCTTTTTAAAAGCCTTTTCAGTTTTGCGCATCTGCATGCTTCCCAAACGCGTCGGCAAACATCGGGGTCGGGTTGACGCTAAACACGCGCGAACGCCACGCGTTCAACTGGGAACGGTTGTCGTAGCAATGCGCATTAACCCATGGGCGGATGGGAATGTGATAAAAGCATGCAGGTGGCAGGTGAATCACGTGCGAAGTCATTGCACGGGTGCCAACTTGTATTCAATCGTGGGCCAACTTAAGATTAATAAACATGACGGAAATTTGTCGGTAGCTCATCTACCGTTGCACCACCGGGCGTTTTATATTAATAGCAATCGATAGTCGTTTTGCTCTTAACTTGCAAACTCATCCGCAACAGGAAGAAACGCCGCGTGCAAAGCGAGATTCTCCCCTCGCGCCGTTTTGTTTTAGGCACGATAATGCCCATTGTTCGAGCGCGATAAATGAACTTGAAAGTCATCTAACTTAATGAGCAGTTTTTATGTCGACGAAATGCACGACTGAAATGCTAAACTGACGCTAAGATCTCGCGCTTTGCGTGCGAAAAGAAATGCGCAAGATTTCTCATCCGGGAAAGAGGATTTGAATTTCGCAAAAATCTAGTTTCGTTCTCACTATACATGTACTGAATCAGGTACTAGCTCGATGATACCGTGTTCATATGGTCGGCTTAACGAGATTAATTGGGCGACTGTTTTAATAAGATCTACCGAGGAAGTTGCTAATCTTCACAGAAAGCACATCGTTTAGCCTGCAGTAGAATTCAACGCTCGGGGTGATAGATAAGCAAACATTTTACCCATTGGGTACGTTCACGTTAAAGCGTTTTCCAGTCGCTTACCAACAAGTGTCGCTTAGTGGTAAGCGTCTGCAATACCACTAAGCGACACTTGTTGGCAAGCGACTGGAAAACGCTTCAGCGTGAACGTACCCTTCCAGTATAGGCAAACCTGCATTGACCGGTAGTAACTATTCAATTCGAAAATTGTACAAAATTTGTATTTTGTGGGCATTATTTGAGACATCTTTACAAATGCACGTAGTCCAAAGGTAACCATCACCGAGCCATCGAGGAGCAATTTAATGTGATTGCTAATTCGATTTTGTATTAATTAGGGTCATTTTGCGTGTCATTTTCAAGCTGACTGATTTGAAAAATGTCACTTTAGGCTCGCTTAATTCTTAAATGCGTGGCGTTTTCATTTATATATCGTTCGTGGCTATGGTTGTGTAGAATAGACGTTGAGCCGTGAAAGGATTTCGTGTCTCGGGGAAGATTTCGACCACACGTGGTGCGAAGTGTTTGATCCTTATTTACACTCTGTCGGATTCGGATTACGGGAATGGGCCGGAAACAGACTAAAGATCATGCTGAATGATTTCACTTGGCATGGTAACCAGCAATGAGGCTCAGTGCCCTTAATTATTACACGCGGGCGAGCAATGATGGGGCGAGGCTTTTGGCTGCGATCAATACAACGCGAGGAATGGTAAATACATGTACTGCTCTGCGTCGACACTGGAAATGCTCTCGAATTCGGGAGTTTTAGCATAAATAGACTGCATTTAAATAACGCCTTTGGAATGTAAACACGTTGAAACTTAGGTTCTTTCCCTCGGGAAATTCTTTCCTGCATGGCTTTGAAATAACTGGTAGAGTTTCTCACATCATCCCGAGCTAGACGATAACTTGATATGTTGAAATCTGTAACATACCCTTGTATATACTGTCTATTTTATATGCACACATAAATAACTGTTTTGGACTTCCAATTAATCATTTAGTGATTCGTGTGTTCAAAGAAAGTTCTGTAGTGTATTTATAATTCCCGAGAATTAATTTTCTCAACGCTATACGTTATTCACTTTTGGTTATTGAACTGTGTTCATTTTCGAAAACCTGCTTCTGAAATTTATAAAATTTCCCAAAAAATAAGTTTAGACATGTATACTTTCATCGTTTAATAGAAATTCAACCTACATGCATTTTTCTTCATAGGTATAAGCTGTATACACTTGATCGTTATTTTAGTTTTGGGATACACGTGGTGTGAATGTTTTTATGCAGTTGATTATTGTTCACATTAAAACTTTAACAGGCAGAAGAATTTATGCGTTTTACATGCACGTGCATTACTGGCAGACATTTATGCATCATTCAGACTTCAGGGCATTATAAAACTGCGCTATTTTGTGCTATTTTGTAATAAACGCAAGCAGCCGCTCCCTATAACTAAATTTAACTATGGTACTTCATAGCGAGCTATGCTCCTTGTTATTTGCTCCTGCTAAACTTTATGAGCGTTCTCCAAGCACCTTTAAACGATCTTAAAGAGTCGATGCTTTAGAACGAGTCGCATTGGCCTTGCGCGAGTAAAAGTTGATGCAGTTTTCTACCGGAAATGCTGATAAAGACGACGATTTCCTGATGCGTAAACGAGGAGTACTAATAGATCTGGCAAAACGCGTTTCACATTCTTTTAAAATAATACGTGCGCAATTTGCCATGGCTCTACTGCAGTGTACTTTTCAGATGAGCTGTAGTCACGGGGTAAAATGGTTGCATAATTCAGTTTTATCGCCAGAATGAAACGGAATAAAATGTATTTTTTGTTCACAGTGTGATAGGTCAACCGGCTGCATCCTTGAAATAAATGATCCATCTTTGCTGTAGTATATCAGCAACGTCCCAAACATTGGCCTTTCGCTTCATTAAATTAGCAGTATGCAACCTATAGAGTTTTTGTAGAGCACCATTAGCCTTAAAAGCGGCATTCGAAACATTAAACACCACTTCAATTTCATAATGGCGTTGCGCGGAATCCACGCTTTGAAATGTTAAGGGAAAACACCGAGCTCAAGAATGTGGATTGGAAGTTCTCGCTGAGATACGACTTGGTTTAAATTCGAGAGCCTCTATATTTCTCCTCGGCTATGTCTCCTGGTACAAGAGTGGAATTAACATTGTTGCCACTTTCTTAATTAAGTGAATTTTCCTCTTCGTAAATATGGATTAGCCCCATTGTTATTGAAGCAGTAAATAAAATCCGCCTTTTCTTTGCTATTCTCAATGGCCTATAATTAACGAGAGAGTACGAAGCAAGGGAGCAACGCTTGATGCTCGGTGAAGCCTCACGATGGTCCGAAATTTGTTTAGGTTTCATTCTGGTTCCAGTGCAGATTTCAGTCATAATTAGGCTGCACTGTATACGTAACCCGAATGAAAAGAATGTCATTTTAAAGCTCACTCCATCGTTCCGTTTCCTTGCCATAGCGCCAGAATACATAATGCACATTTATGGACATTTAAGGAAGGAACCAGATTATGAGAGAAATAAATAAAACGAGAAAAGCTTGAAAGCGAGAGGCAGATGCAAACGCATTTGCTCAGGGTCGAAAGGTCGGAGCAGAGCTGTTGTTCATTTCTATGTAAATGAGAATTTACTCCTGCTTCACAAATAATGTTCAGATTTATAGAACGAACGAGCAACGAAGTAGACGGTCGACGCATATGCAAACCCTGGTGGAAAGATCACTATGGATCACTATAAAATTCATACTGATATCAGTATAGATATAGTGATGTATAGTGA
>JAQGAO010005517.1:0-13494 GCA_034697705.1 Ommatoiulus sabulosus
AACACAATGACCTTGAAGGACTAAATCATTGTCAATGAAAATCACATAAAACAATGTCCCCTTAGCAAGGTATACCATTCACAACCTCACATTGCAGTAGGTGTAGGTGCAGTAAGTTTAAAATGACACAGGGTGGTGATGGACTTATGACTCACCCTGTATATCGATATTCTTCGATGCCAGTGCGAACTTTTCCTGAATTAACTGTACTCGTGTACTCGTAAGTAGTGCTTGGATCAATGAAAACCAACAAAAATCAAATAACGTCGAAAAATGGGTGGCTGAAAACATTATGAAAAATTTTATGCACCTGATAATTCGTGTGTCAGAAATGATACCGTTGAAATAGTCCACCATCTGAAATCCAAAAACTTTTTTAATTTGTACATGTTTTTTAAGCAGCTCTCCCAGCGTCAGGTGGAGGCGCCTCACTATCACGGTCAATCATTCAGATAGTGTACTCAGTCGAGCGAAATTAATGGCAAAGGAAAATGAAGTTATCCCTAACAATGGTTATTATAAAATGGCCCTTTAATTTTTTAACATAAGTTGATTATACAGGGTGTCCCGCGGGGGCTGCTTCTGCTGGGCACCCTGTACGTGCACGCCCATGCAGTGAACTGTAAAATATAAGCGCAACTTGTAGATTTTAATTGAGTACAATCGTTATTATTGTCCGGCTGCACCAAACTCGGATTAGCTTAATCTGCCCTTAACCCGTCTAGCTATTAGGCTAATAGGAAGTTGGTTGCAACCGCCATTATTATCGCCAACTATTGTTCGTTAATTGGCATCTTTTTCCGCGTTTTCGTTGATAGATGAAATCGAGAATTGTACACGAACATTTTTTTTTTGTTTTTTTGTAATTTCATTTCACTTCCACACACGAAAGACTACGTCCTTCGTTTTATTGCGCGGAATGATTATCGACCGGAAGTGATCGGTTTTAATTAATAGATGATTCACGCGTGCAGGGTGTCTCTCAAATTGTCCATCTGGTCAGATTTCTGGCCTCAATTCCTGCTCTCCGACCACTAGATGACGTCCGTGTCACAACTTCCCGCAGCTTTTTCTCCTATGTGCAATTTAACGGAATCGCAGTAGAGGGGTTTTCAAAAAGTATTCTGGAATATTCTCATTGTCGAAATATTACTGCAGAATGCGTTCAAATTCTAAAATTTCTCAAGTACTTCCTGTACTCTATATCTATTTATATTAGTACAGTACATGCGTAACTTGCGATCTTTGGAACGCTTTTGAGCAAATTTCATCTTGCACATCCGACTTATTTAATTTTCACATCTTTCGTAAATTTGATTATCTCCTTGCTAAAAATATCCGAAAGTTAAGAATATTTTAGTCCATACTGTATGTAACAATCATTTGATAAATTGGATGTTTCTTTGACGTTTTAATTCTACTCGTTAGCGTTTGCGCTCCAAATTAAACGTTATTTGCAGAAGCTGCAAATTTCTTCTAATTAACATTAGGCTCGTGGTTCCTGTCGCTTAAAAGCCTTTCTCTAGTTTTATTGGCTGAATTCCTGAGCTTAATCGTTCTCAACAATTTGTTTTGGTTTTTTTTTTGCGCTTTGCATCGCCAATTGACGCCATGTTGTTTTGCAGTTTTTCTTTCGTTTTCTCGGTTTCCACACATCCCATTGTGATATATATAATATAAATATATACCTGTATTCCATGCAAATAATTTCACGGTGCCTTTATCCGTAAAGCTGGTAGCAGCTCAGTTTTCTGTTTCAGTTGCCTCTACCCGCTACCGTTTATTACGTTCTCACCCAAGTTCAGTTTTTTTGCCTTTGCTCTTATTTTTCTCCGTTTTGCGAGAAAAAAGGCTGATGTGTAGCTGTTACATTTTCTAGGAAGAATGCTCTCCTAGAAATGCCTCTCTATGCCCTTTTCTGTAAGGGATATCGAAATCCGTTATCATCGACCCTCTTGTCCATTTTGGGCTGTAGTTGCAAACCATTGGTAGGAATTGGGCCTAGCAGAAATGACCATGCTGACCAGATGATAATGAGCGAGGACCATAAAACCTAACAAATGTAAAATCCAAAGGACTGTAGCTTGTTTCAGTAGTGTTATCGATTTTATCTTTCACTTGCCATGCAATTACAGTTGATCTGTACATTTCAATGCTAAAATAAATTAAGAATATAACCAACTAGTAATGTGATTTCTCTTTCTGTGGTGCCAAGTTGCCCAATTGATGCGTAAAATAATGAAAAAAAAAAAATCCAAAATTCTGGAGAATGGCGAGGAAACTGATATATTTAATTATCCATTTACATACAGAAATTTGTCGTTCTCGATCATAATAGAATTTGCGCACAATTTTCATTCAATTAAGCTTTTCATGATATGTTTGTCGACTACATCGATAATTACAAAATATGACTAATTACAATATGATATGGATGCCAGTCCAATGTTAACTCGCAAACCAATCAAATCTCATGAAAAAACAATAACAAAAATGTACAACTTATATCTTCCGATCCTGGCCTAAGCATGTTTTCTTGTAATTTTCTGGATATCTCTTAAAAATAAAAGCTGTACAATACCCAGAATTTGAAAAATTAAGAAAGCTCAAAGCCCGTGTTGCTTGTGATGGCGTAGCGTAACTTCTCTCTTAACGTGCTCTTTTTCTGATAATTAGGGAGTTTCAGAAGATTGAAACAAGTGGATGAAGTAGGCAGGCGATTGACCGGGTCCTTCTTACGTACAGCGAAGAAACCGCGCAGGACGCTGCCCACTGTGTCACCAGTGTCCTGCAAAAAGGAAAATGAAAAGGTAAACAGTTTTTTTCTTGGCCATTGTTCATTAGATCAGTATTTGCACAAACCTGGTCATCGCTCACTTCCACACAACGTATGGAGAATGGCGGGTCCAAGTGTGCGAATCCAAGAAGAGGTGGTTTTGAACAGCTGGTCACGAACTGAAATAAAATAATCCCTGATCATGAAAGCATTTTACTAAAAATATTGGTGAATTACAGATTTGTAACTAATACTCTTATTGAAATAGACGAAACTGAATTTGTTTAATCGGCCCGTTGCTACTTAATTGATCAGACTAGAGAAAATGATTGCATGCACAAAACTTTTCTAAGATGCCATTTGTTGAATGTTAGGATGGCGAGAAAAATCGACCATGTTATCATACACTATTTAACCTTAAGAAATAGACTTCGTTCATGCGCTGAGAAATCCTTGTCCAAAATATCCCATAGCCAACTTATGACCCTGTGGTTGTCATGGAAGCCACCATAATAACGAGCATGCCGCCTAAAATAAAATGACACATTAGTTATGAAAAGCACCGCTTTGTGCTTGTCAAAAAACTAGATGATTTCCTTGAATCAAGCTACCTTAGATCATCCAGATAAACTTCAAGCGTGTCTCCAGATATGAGTCGTTGAACTTCAGGCGTAGAAAAGATGGCCATCCACTCATGGTGGATTATGGAACGGAAACCACGGATGAAGGCTGCAGTTTGTTCCTTGATCTGAACGTGCATCCGGAAGTGGGCCATCAAGTGAATGTAACTGATTCTACATTTGTTGGATTCAAAGTTTTAAAACAAACTCTTTTACCCTTAAAATGGAAGAGGAGGCGACTCACTTATTTTCGTTGGTGACTGGCACTGCCCGTCCACCCGGAATCAGCTCGTGAGTAACCACCTGTCCCATACAGTCATCGTCGTACGAAAATGTCAAATCCAAGTCACGAATGTCGCTGTCGTAGTGCTGAAATTGGCAAGATTCAACATTGAATGACTTCACTAGAAAAACTCAAGTTAACAGCTGAGAAAGGCACCTTGATGTACGTCAGGCTTTTGTAGAGGTCGGGATCAAGAGATGGCAGCTCGTCGATCGAGCTGTAAAGGGCGCTATGCTGGTGACCCAGCACCTGACTAAGGAAGAAGGAGGCGAAAGGTACATCCACCACTATACCCTATGGAGAGTACAGATTGAAGAAGCAAATCCATAACCAATATTAAATGAATGCCAATGTCAGGAGAATTAACTGAGTTTTACCTCGTAGACTGCCTTTCCAAGCATCCGGCCAACAAATTCAAAGAGCTGCAGGTGGTTTTCATGAATGTGTGATGTGGGTGAAGGGTAAAGCCGCTCCTCACTCGTCACTTTGAACAGATTCAGAGAGGGATTGAACACTCGTTTAATGGTCTCCTCCAAAAATTCTTTGAAAACACCATCTTGGTCGATGCCAGCCTCATCCAAACCCTAGTTTTATGATGTAAAACTGGTAATTAGTATTCAGCTCAATATTATACAGGATGTCCTTTAATTTTTGGACAACTTTAAATCCTTATGCCATGCCTGGTTGTTAACTGTCTCCGCATTAGATTAATATGGGAACAACTTTCTACTTATGCCATATGTCACAAAGCTATAATTCATAGATTCATTCGTAAATCAATAAATAAAATCTAGGACAACTGAGCTCAAAGCAGCTCCTTAAAACCATTCTTCATGCTAAATTTGATAATACCCCTGGTGATTTTTGTGTGAAGACTTACCTGCTCATTAACGAATTTCACCCTTATAACTCCCTTCAATGCCTGTGGAGGAAGCATGGCAAGTTGACGGTAGCCATCCTGAAAAATTATACAAAATGTTAGTCAAAATATGGAGCAGATGTGGATCAAAGGTTTTACCAAATGCTGTGTCTAACCTCAACAATTCGAGATCGATGTACAGTTACTAGAGTCGACTGCGGTGATGCACAAGCTGACTCAGTTAGGCCAAGAACTGCCTTTTCATTGGTTATATATTTTCGAAACAATAAAACGCGCTGGCAATAAAAATGAAAATGTGAGAATTTGGGATATGGACAATGGCAGAAGATAACTAAAAGTACCAAGAAATGAGTGCGTACACACCTCTTTATGAGGGACGATATGCGGTACTTTCTGCAGCAAAACCTGAGCGCTTTTCCGTCCCTTGTCAAGATCGCTCATGAAACAACTTGGACGAATATCTCTGCAGATGCCAAATTCAGCATATGTTAGGAGGAGTTAATGCAAATTTTGGTTCATTGAAAAATTGGGCCATTTACTTGATGAGCCAGTGGTCATCAGGAGAATATTTCCGCCGACAGTCGCGCTGGTACAGCAGCATCAATAATGTATGTATGGAATTGAAAAACAAACTGTGATTCACAGCCTTCGCATCTGCCAAGAACACATTCCAATTAATTTACGACCACCCTTTGAGATATTAGCATTACACACTTCAACCCACCAATCAGATTGTGCCAAATGATCTTGTAGACGAATTGATTCAGAAAGTTGCTCATGTCAACTAAATCGTCCAGGCGAAAAGGCCGCTGCTGCTCATACAGCTCCATGTCATCCAAAATGCTGAAATGAATAAACAATTTTTGCTGTTTTAAAAAATAAAATTTTGGCTTGAGTAAAAAACAAAGCAAAACAGGGAGCGTACGTGATGAGGTGGGTGGTGCAGTCGCAGAACAACATAAGCATCTGGAATTCAGGAGCAGTTGTTTTGGTGTTAATGGCGAGGTGGTCCAAGAATGACTTGAGACCAAAGTTGGGTCCCAGGGAAGAGATGAACTTCCACAGATTGGGTAGAACAACGTCTTGGTAGCAAAGACCTGAAATAAATTAAGGTTTCTTAAAATACAACATATACAAAACATATACAATTCTACTAGACTGAGCAAGTTAGCATGACCTTAAAGCTAATAACTGTAAGGGATAAAACTTTGAAAGATATGTAGCAATGTTACACCAAAATAAATTTGTAACATAATGTGGGTGTTCCATTATCCAATGCATGTCTTAAAATAAGAACTGTAAGTGAAAAACAAGTTTCACCTCTTGAAAATTATAGCTATCTTTCAAATTTTTTTCCTTTATTACATTATGGCTTTCTTAAGAACCTGTGAGGAGATCGAGTCTGAGTTGTGTGAAAGTTGCCAAGGCCATCTGGTAGAGGGAGCAGGTGATTGCCACAGAAGTGGTCTCGGGGGAGCCCAATTTGAGGTACTTGTTGGGCATGGCCTTAGAAGAGGCTCGCTCAAATGCCTTTTTTAGGAAATCTTCAGGAAGAAAATGATACAATTAATTAAAACTGAATAAAGAGAATTTTTTAAAAAAAAGTTTATCAATGCATACTGGATGGTTTAGTGGGAGATGTGATGGATGATGTAGCCTCATATCTCCCATTGGGGTCGTTAGGGCTGCTCACATGTCCCATGAGTCTGATGAGAGGTGAAAAGGTCACATTCAGCATGCCCACACTCCACAGTAACTGAAGCTGCTTTTTGATGAATGGAACAGCTTCGTGTAACCTAAAGGAAAAACGGCTTAGTTTTATTAGTATGTTGTTTTTTCACACATTTTTACATTAGTCGTTCTTACCCAGCATCGATTTTCTGTGAGAACCATCCTAAAACAGGGTGCCAGTGCGTCAGGTTTGACTGCCTGCTGACAACATAACTCTGGCAGCACTCCAGAAGTCTGATGGTAATGTTCTATAAAAAATTATGATATATGCATAAACTAATGCTTGTATGCTAAGAAACAAAGGCAAACGTAATCACCATGAAGTCCAGCAATGTTGTATGCAGTACAGCATCTGGTGACTGATTAGCCAGAAGCTGTGATAAACAGAAAATGGGATAAGTTATTGGTTAAAAAATAAAACCAAAAGTATCACCAATCTGAATTCCAGACGGACCTCCTTGTCTAAATATGCCGAATGAATGAGATTTCCGAGCAACGACAAGGTGCTTCCTCCGTCCAGCGACGAGATGACCAAGCGGAACTGTTGGCCTCCACACAGGAATGCAGTGGTTTTCAGTAAGACCTCATGTTGGCTGAAGAGACCGAGGCACTTGGGAAATATCATGGAGGAGAAAACATTGTTTATCACCCTGAGATAAAAAATATTCTACTTGTGGCAATGATGAAAGACCAACAGGGAATCATAATTACAAAGTGATTTCACATTTTCAGCATTGCATTCCCTTTATATGTGAATGAGATTTTAAAAGGTTAATGATGGCAAATTAGCAACTAAATATGACAGTCGGTGTTATTTTTTTTCTTTGAATGGAACAGGAACATGATTATTGCCACATCCTAAAAAAAATTCACACCTATTCATATTTAACACTTGCGGACCCAGTGTCTTTCATGAAATTGCTATTGATATCACTACAAAAAGGGCACAAATACATTGCCTCTTAAATCCTAAATAATCATACAGGAGATTTTACCTCCTGGGATTTAGTGGAAACATGGAGAATCAGGGATGGCACCGACAAAACGTGAATCACGAACAGTGCAACCAGATTGTCTGAGAATTGTGCCCCTATCATTGGCCTGGAATGAAAAACAGCAAATTACTCGCTTTGCTACTTTTGATGAAAGGGTCATGCAGGGACATGCGGCCTTACCTCACGGCCAAAGTGATTGCTGCCGATATTGCAGCATGTTTAAGCGATGGAACAGTTCTTGCCATGCCCTTCAACAACAAAGTCTGTGGAGAATATTAGTTATTTACTGAAAAAACTTCCCTTTTTTGTATGTTTGTTTGGTAAGTAAGACACGGACATGTGGATTTTTAAAAAAAAAATTCTAGATTTTTAAGCAATATGGAAATTATTAAAAGTGTACTTTTTAAACAAACTATTCGAATTTACTTAATTTTTAATAATTTGAGAAAAAGGGATATGGAAGTGGGAATTTTTAAAATACAATTTCATTCTTGTCTAGTAATATCTACATACTGTAAGATGGCAAAGACAACAGTACGCCATACCTGAAGTGTTGGGTACAGTCCTTTCATTACTAAGTGTCCCATGAGGTTTGCACACAGTTGGTTCATCACAGGCCGCAATGGTTCGTCTGTAATTTTAACAAGATATGGTCAATGTTATGCAAGTTTGTCTAGGGAAGAATAGGAAACATGAGATTTCAAAATGCTTATACAAAAATATGGGCAAACGTTCCCTACTGGATTTGCTAGACAATATCTTCCACGTGTTAGTTGACGTGAAGATGACCAGTGTATGCAAGTGCAGCATGATGGCTTTGCTGTCGGTTGGTGACTCTGGCTGCAATAAAAAATGTCTTAAGAGAAAGGCACGTCATCCTGAAAATGAGGCATAATTTGCGGTATGAAAATTTTTTTCATCACCTTTAATTTCTGCAAGTACGCGCAGACCTGCCATAGCAGGATCTTGATCTGGCGAATGCAGCGCAGGGTGTGTTGCTTGATTAAGGTTATGCTGACGTAACAATGCTACTCGAGATGGGAGAGAAAGTAACTTGAAATTGCTGTTCTGTGAATTAATGACATTACTGTCGAAGACAATAAATTTAGGTTATTAAAAAAAAAAAGGAAAATACATTTTTAAGTTGCTACATATGAGAGATGATTTTTTTTCCCAGATTGGTTAAATCTGTAGGTTCTTTACAAAGTTTTTATCATTTAAGTGAAATGATTTTGAAATTGCAATTAAATAATCTTGCCAAAAAGTGTACTTTTGTAATCCTTCTTCTGGTCTCTTATCTAACTATATCATTCCAAAGGTTGTAGCCTATCAATAAGTTCAGATTTTCAAATGAAAAAATTCCTTGATTTTTACTTATTTATTGCACAAGGAACAATTGGACCAGGGAGGATAAAATGAGGAGCCCTTTGCTGCTCACTTTCATTTTCTCAACATCCATGCTTGCGACGATGTGGCGGCAAACATTCTGGAATCTCTAAAATATGACAAAAGCATCAACTACTGTCCTGAAAATACTTCTAACTGTTGCAAGGCTAGAGAACTGGAGTGGCCTCGAGTTTCAGGTTGTTGATCTAGGCTTACCTTGTGGTCACGTTCCTCGTCAAATATCATGAGGAACTTTGTCAGCATCTTGAATACATCTATTGCTGAATAGGGTAAAATAAGAAAAAAATGACATTTGGGTGAGACATTTTTTAATCCTAGTAGAATAGCTTACCTAAATGTCTGGTTGTTGCTGGGTCGAATTCCTCTGGAAATGTTGCATCCGATTCGCTCCTGTACAAGGGGGGAGAGGGAAATGGTTTTATCATTATTTATCCTTTGCAAACATTTACTGTATTAACGACGAAAGAATTCGGCTTACCTGATGTCCCGATTGATCTTTTGGCGCAGCAAATAGCCGCGTACATGAGCCTGAAGGGATTAAAAAGTCTTGGTAAAAAATCGATTCGGCTATATACCCTCATGGGCGTTTTGGGACACCTAGCTACCTGTATACATATTGCAGCTTGCTCTCTCCTTCGCTCATGTGCCCTGTCCTGTCTTGCTTGCTTGGTCTGCTCCAGGAACTGGTCCTTTTTCTTGGTCTCAGCTTTGCCACTGAACATCTTATAGAATGGGTCAGCGTGTCACTGACTGCAGATTGAGCCAATTAAACTGCTCATTTACTGGAAATCAAACGTAAATTACGAGAGAATTGAATTGTTCTCTCTCTTTGCATATGTCAATAAATTTCTAACAAGATGTTATAGCGATGACAACCGCCAGACAAGAAGCCCACGGTGGAGCTTTTGCTGTTTTCAGTATACACCCAAACATTTGAAGCGATTCCCAGCTTCAAAGACGAAAAAGATCACTTTCAACTACTGTAATGTTTACGTAACGATACGTCCATAAACGTACTAAGCCTACCTTTTACACCCGAATGACAGGACGAAAAGTGTGGCCGCGAAATAGCTGGCTGGTCCTCGGATTGCTACAGCACGACATGCTCTCGCGTTTTCTGTTTTGCACTTTTTAAATCTTCGATATTTCTGGCCCAGAAATATTCCACGAAATCTTCCCCTGGAGAGCCAGAAAAGTGAAAACTGGATTTTTAATTCCAAACGACACCAGGGCGGCGCCACTCTTTCGCTCGAGCCGTGAGGGACGTTCGAAATACACGTACATTACATGTACATTCGAGTCTGGAGCTGGGACTTACTTTTTATTTCTAAGAAATGAAGCTTTTGTAGAAATCACAGTGTATAGATGCTGAATGTTCAGGATGTCTTCCGCTTCTAAATTTTCGGGTTTTTTTTCTTGAGAAATCGATCAATCAAGGCAACCTCAACAGCTGATCGATTCACATTGTTTTTTTCTTCATGTGTATCTATAGTCACCATGAGCCTGTTAATATCATGTAGTCGTCAATTAAGACGGAATTTCAGCTCTTCGATGAAGTTCGTACCTCATAGTGACTCTTACACGGTAGCTATCAAGGTTTCAAGGTTAAATGTTTTCACATTATACGTATGTTGTATATATTAATTGCACATGGAATATGTATACTGTAGGTATGCTTGCGGCCATTTTCAATGTGGGGGCGAGTCAAAATTCATAGGATTAGCAGCTCTAGTTTTGTCACACAGTTTAACTGTTTAAGGTTGTTGTAGATACATAAAGTAACAATAATGCGCCATGTCATCTCGCGAGATGATGCTTGAGCGAATGTATATGTAACATGTCCTATCTTCTTGATCGATCGATGCAGCATATTTATAGCATCGATCGGGTATGTATGTTCGACGTACGATCTATTCCGACCCTGTGTGATTTTTTATACATGCAGGAAGCTGAGCTGAATGAGCTGAAGTCATTTTTGCACCACTCCCGTCGCTTGCTTGTACTCACTGGGGCTGGCATCTCCACCGAGAGTGGTATCCCCGACTACCGGTCAGAGGGCGTTGGCCTATATGCCCGTAGTTCCAACCGGCCCGTCCAGTTCCAGCAGTTCCTGACTGACGAAAGTGTCCGGCGCAGATATTGGGCCCGCAACTTTGTTGGCTGGCCCAGGTTCTCTTCCGTGGTACCCAATGACGCCCACCGCGCCCTCCAACATATAGAGCACTGGACCGAGGGCAAGATCGGTTGCTTGGTGACGCAGAATGTAGACAGACTCCATCACAAGGCTGGATCTAAGAGGGTTGTGGAGCTTCATGGCACTGCCTTTGAGGTGCTCTGTTTGGCCTGTAAGAAGTTGATGTGCAGGCACGAGCTGCAACGTAGAATGCAGGCAGAGAACCCACATTTGAGCGGCGAGCAGACTGATATAAGGCCTGACGGAGACGTGGAGTTGGCCCCCGTACGTTCCCACAGTTTTCACTCAATATAGTGCTGATAAGTTTTGTTTCGAAAAAACACTAACGAAGTATGTGCTCTTACTCAAGGAATCAGTACAGATGTTCAAATCGCCGCTGTGTAACAGTTGTGGTGGCATCATGAAACCAGATATTGTGTTTTTTGGTGACAATGTGCCCAGGGCCAGAGTGGACAAGGTATACGGGGAATTGAGAAGCAGCGATGCTCTCCTTGTTGTTGGATCCTCGTTACAGGTAAGTCTACGGTGTTACAAAATTGACATTGACAAAAATGTCATTAGCTGACATTAGCTGAAATGTGGATTGGCTATCCCTACTGTGGTTTCTATAAATTTACATAGTTCTTCTAATGTGGAGATCTTCTAAAAATTAATTCTTTTAACTGGAATGTGAGAAAAATACATGGACTATCGATGCTAGGCCAGATTTGTTAATTAATCTTTCCCTTTGATTTGCCCAATTAAAATATTTTGACCACCAGGTCTTCTCTGGGTATCGTTTCGCCTTGGACGCAAGCGAGCGAAAGCTGCCCATTGCCATTGTGAACATTGGCCCTACCAGGGCGGATCATCTGGCTTCGCTTAAAATTAGCTGCAGGTGTGGGCCTATTTTCGAACGACTGACTAAGAAGTTATGACGTCGGGTGCATGTGTTGTAGAAAGTTAGTTTTATCTGTTCATAATCGAGATTTAGTGAGGTCGCAGTTTAGTAAAAATGTTGGATGTACATGCATACATTACTGCAATTATGCTTTTGATCGAAAAAGTAACGATTTTTTGTTAAAAAGGAAGTTGCAATATTTTAAAAACGGGCCTGATTGGACATCATTATGAAAAAATAAATTACAGAAATGTGATTCACAAGCAAAGCTATTAACTTTTGAGCATGGTTTACAAAAATTTTGAAAACAACTGTGACGAAAAGTTAATTTAGACGTACATATGCAAGTATTTTAGGGTGTTTTTTTCTGCTCCTTCTCCCAACAACGATAAGCGTATACTGTAAACAAATTGTAATAAACATTATTTTAATGATATTTTTTGTTGTTTTTCTTAGACATGTTCAAAATTTCACAAGCACAATGTAGTTCTTGTTTAGTAAATATTTCCAATTATTAGCACCTATAAATAGAGGTACACTGTACTTAGATATAAGCTTTATGAATGGCGCTTTTGGCTGTCATGAATTTAGATGTTCAAAAAGAATGCATAAATTGGTTGAAAAATAGCGGTAACCGTCAGTGAATCTTTTAAATCGATTAACGTGTCGATTTAGCACACAGAAAATGAGGACCAAAAGATTGCCAAATAAGCTACTTTATCTATTAGCAGTTTTAAGCTGCAGATGTACAGTGTATTTACTTTAAATATCATATACATTACAGTGTCATTTTCGCATAAGAAGTTTTAAAAATGTTAAGCAGTTGGAAAGTTGTTTTTTTACAATTCTGGCCAACTAATGTTAATAGAAGATTTATCAAATTAGCAACCTGTCCGCTACAGTCTGATTGCGATTTTTTTCCTTCATGATATCATTCGTCTATGGACCACCGATTATTTGAGCCACTAGACCACATTTAACACGGAATCATTTATCGTTGTTATATCTAAAAATTTTACCATTTACGATTCCTTGTATTTACAAAAGAAAAACGAAAAAACGAAAAATGCGTCATCAAAACAGGGAAGAACGATGAGGTCAAAGGCTTCCTTTTCCTCCACTCGTTAATGTAAATTTTGTTTGCGCTTGCGGATGTAAACATCCGTCGACTCATTTTTCCATATACATATACATTTAGTGTTAATGTGGGCAACCAAGTTCAAAATAAAAAAATAGGGCATAAATCATACTGTACATTAAATTGTTATCTACATGTACGTAGGTCTCGCCAAATTCTGAAATCGCAATATGTAATGGAAAGAGCTTGTAAAGACACTTTTAGCGAATAATTGTAGTTGCAAATTAATTGGTTGCTCTTGAAACTGTAGCTTTTAAATATCTCGATTAATTTATTAAATAGTTAAATGTAGAAATAAATCAAAGTTTTAAGTGACGTCACCGAAATTTGTTAAAGATATGACAAAAAATAAATATTGTTTTCTGTTATTTTAGTAAAAAATTGAAAAAAAAATATTTAATTATCCACAAATTCTTCATCGGTGAAAAATCACAAATATTCAATTGGACTCTTTTACGAATCTGCGCTTTTGGGTACGTTCACGTTGAAGCTTATTCCAGTCGCTTGCCAGCCAGTGTCGCTTAGTGGTATTGCAGACGCTTACCACTAAGCGACACTGGTTGGCAAGCTACTGGAAAACGCTTCAACAT